>CAUYQG010233307.1:0-11503 GCA_963574415.1 Tarsius wallacei | reverse complement strand
CCTGTAATCCCGCGCCTTGGGAGGCTGAGGTGAGTGGATTGCCTGAGCCCGCGGGTTCGAGACCCGCCTGGGCAGGCGAAACCTCATCTCTACAATAAATAAAAAAAACTAGCCGGGCGTGGTAGCGCGCGCCTGTAATTCTGGCTACTCGGAAGGATGAGGCGGAAGGATGGCCGGAGCCCAGCAGGTCGAGGCTGCGGTGGCCGGAAGCGGCCACTGCACTCCAGTCTGGGCGACGGAGTGAGACTCCAACTCAAAAAAAAAAAAAAAAAAGTTTACTGGCTAGGCTCATGCCTGTAAGCCCAGCACTTTGGGAGGCCAAGGTGGGAGGATCGCTAGGGCCCAGGAGTTTAAGACCAACCTTGGCAATATATCAAGACCCCTCTCTTCAAAAAATTAAAAGTTTCCTATTTCTTGATACTGGCAGGATCAGCCAGGTAAAAATGGATCGTATTTCTGAGCCACACAGAAACCTGCACATAAGTGTTTACATCAGCATTAGTCGTAATCACCAAAAACTGATGACAACTCCATGGCCTTCAATGGGTGAATGGTTCAACAAACGGTCCAGCCAGGCCATGAGTACCCCTGAGCAATAAAAAGGAATGAACGACGGATGTACCACCTAGCTAGTTCTGAAATGTGTTATGCTGAGTGGAGCAAGCAAGCCAGACACAAAAGGCTGCAGGAATCCATTTTATGTGACAATCTAGAAAAGGTGAAATCGTGGGGACAGAGGACAGAGGACAGAGTAGTGGCTGCCAGGTGTGGAGAGTTGGGGAAGGAGTGACTTCAAAGAGGGATGAGGGAGCTTTGAGGGGTGATGGAAGTGTTGTTATCGTGATTGTAGTGGTGGTTCAGGGCTGTCTATGTTTGTCAAAGCTTGTAGAACTATACACTAAACACGGTGATTTATTGCATGTAAATTATACCTCTAGAGAGAAAGAAAAAGTGATGAGCAAGCTCTCTGCTGACACACCAAGATCTCCAAGAAAACCTGATAATTACAATCTCACTGTGCAGCACAGGGCATAAATCCGCATGGGAGAGGGGAGAGGGCGACACACTCGAATTTGCTTCCATCTGCATCAAGAAACTGAGGGAGGACACTCAGGAAACTATGAGGCAAGGCTTCACTCTCTCCATCTTTTATGACATTTTTTGAACTTGGTATCACGTGAACACATTACCTAGTCCAACAGCCACATTAAAAAGAACCCTCGAAGGCAGGCATGGTGGCTCACACCTGTAATTCCAACACTTTAGGAGGCAGAAGCGAGAGGAGTACCTGAGCCCAGGGATTCAAGACCAACCTGAGAAACTTGGCACAACCTCCGCTCTACAATAAATCAAAAATTAGCTGAGTGCAGTGGTGTGCACCTGCAGTTCCAGCTACTGGAAGGCTGAGGCGGAAGGATCACCTGAGACCAGGAGGTTGAGCTTGTGATAGCCATGAGCATGCCACTGTACTCAAGCCTGGGTGACGGCTTCCACTAGGAAAAAAAAGAAACCTCGAGCCAGGTGCAGTGGCCCCCACCTGTAATCCCAGCACTTTGGGAGGCCGAGGCAGGAGGACTGCTTGAGGACAAGAGTTTAAGAACAGCCTGGGCAACATAGGGAGACCTCATTTCTATAATGAAAAAATTTAAATTAAAAGTAAGAATGCTTCCAAAGGATAGAATGTGAAAAGGAGAAAAATAGTAACTTTCCAGCAGGGAAACCTTAGCGAAGAGATCAAGATCAACATCACCAGTCTTTGATATCACATACCACCCCCATAAGATTTTTTTTAAAAGGGTACCTCACCATTGTGGCCCTCTTCCCAAAACTCACAATCCTAGGCTAACCATGGGAAAATAGACAAGCCCAAGTTGAAGAACATTCTATGAAATACCAAAATCATGAAAAACAAGGAAAGACTAAGGCAAAATTCAGACTTCAGGGGACATGAAAACTAAACACAAAGTGGGATCACGAAACAGCTAAAGGACATAGTAGAGGCCAGGCGAGGTGGCTCAAGCCAGTAACCCCAACACTTTGGGAGGCCAAAGCAAGAGGATTGCCTGAACCCGGAGGTTCAAGACCAGCCTGGGCAACTTGGCGAGACCTCATCTCTACAATAAATCAAAACCTTAGCTGGGCATGGTGGTGCATGCCTGTAGTTCCAGCTACTTGGAAGGCTGAGGCAGAAGGAGCACCTGAGCCCAGCAGGTCGAGGCTGTAGTAGCCATGAGTGTGCCACTATGCTCCAGCCTGGGCACAGTGAGACTTCGATTCAAAAAAAAAAAAATAGTAGTCAACCAAGGGTAAAATCGTGGTCATGAGAAACATAGTCAGGTGAAGAATGAAGAATGCACAAGAGTTTCGTGCCCTCTTTGCAATGTTTCTGTATATTTAAAGCTTATTTGCCAGGCACAGTGCTATACGCCTATAATCTCAGCCACTCAGGAGGTTGAGGAGGGAGGATCACTCGAGCTCAGGAACTCAGATCAGTATGGACAAATAGTGAGACCTCGTCTCTAAATAAACAATTATGACTGTAATCCCAGCATTTTGGGAGACTGGGTGGGAAGACTGCTTGAGCCCAGGAATTCAAAACCACCCTGGGGCAACATAGTGAGACTTTGTCTCTACATAAAAAAATCAATCCCGCGCCTTGGGAGGCTGAGGTGAGTGGATTGCCTGAGCCGGCGGGTTCGAGACCCACCTGGGCAAGCGAGACCTCATCTCTACAATAAATAAAAAAAAAAAATTAGCCGGGTGTGGTAGCGCGCGCCTGTAGTTCCAACTACTTGGAAGGCTGAGGCGGAAGGATCGCCGGAGCCCAGCAGGTCGAGGCTGCGGTGGCTGGGAGCGGCCACTGCATTCCAGTCTGGCGACAGAGTGAGACTCCAACTCAAAAAAAAAAAAAAAAAATCAAAAAATTAGCAGATGTGGTGGTGCACACTTGAAGTCTGCTGGGTGTGGCAGAAGGATCACCTGAGCCCAGGAGGTAGAGGCTGGGTTGAACCGTAATGGTGCCACTGCACTCCAGTCAAGCAACAGAGGGGCACCCTGACTCATAAACAAAACAAAAGGCAAATACCTTTGGAGGCGCTAAATAGCTGGGAATGAGGACGAGGCAGTAACATTCTGGTAAGACTTTGGGCTGCAGAGCCGAGGCATTTGCTGCTAGACTTATAGTTGCATTGGTGGGTGGAGAGGGAGCACTCACACTTAAGAGGTATAGAAGAAAGATCTCTGAGAACACATACTGATAGAGGTGGTTCCCAGGCAAGGGGCAGTAGGAAACTCACCTGACTCTGTATACCTCCAGAGAGAGAATTTTTTTTTTTACAATCAGTAAACAGTTGAATAATTCCTTCATTAGAAAAGAGTTTACAAACCAAGCCGGTACATCCTTTTTCACTCGGTGCTGCCCCCCCACCTGAGAAAGCAGCCTGCCCTGAGCTCCCAGCAGCCAGTTCCAGGTGATGCCACAGGGCAGATGTTGCAGAAGCCAGGTTTCCGTCTGACCGGCTTCCGCCCAGACGACGGGGAACTCAGTGTTGCAAGACAAGGAGATGGGCCAACCCAAACCACAGGAAGATTCCCTCAAGCTGAGCCAATGGCTCAAGCCTCCAGTCACAGGCCCCTGATCTTGACTGATGGGGCGCTGGTTCCCAAATGCACCATTCAGTAGAAGAGAACAACCTCCCAAGGACCGAACTCAAAGCTGCCAGGCTCCTGGTTAAAGGACCAGCTGAGAGTCCTCCCAGAAAGGAGACAGCAACCCTCTAGAAGGACCCTGCCTATCAGCACGGAGACAGAGGCCTGTGACCAGGACAGAGGGAGCTGTGTCCCAATCAGCCCTGGGGGCATCCCCTGGGGCTGGCCTGGTTGTGCCAGGGCGTATCAGCCAGTAGGCAGGGTCACCCAGCTGCGACTGTTCCTGCCTGCGAGACCCACCCACTAGGCTGCCCTGACAAGCTCTTATCACTGGAAAAGGGTGGCATGCAGCAGTCCCCAGGGAGCCTCCTCCTTCATCTGGGTATGGGGGTGTCACCAAGGCCCTCAACAGCTCTACTGGCCTCTTGTCCACAGCCCCACGGGTCTGCAGTCAGAGCAGATTCAGACCTATCCAAAGAAGGATTTCCACAGCAAAGAGCAGCAGTGCCCACTCCTGCCAGGGTCACTGGGCACCCAGGCAGGAGGCCAGAGTCAGAGAGGGTATCCCACAGGGTCTCACCCACCACAGCCTGGGATGGTCCTGCTGGCCCTATCTGACAGCTAAGGAAGGCAGCTCAGAGACACCATGCTGCCCTATGTCAGGATCGTGGCCTGTTATTATCATTACAAGTATACGTGCCTACTATGTGCTGGGACAGCAAGGAACAAACAGACCAAACTCCCTGCCCTTGAGCTGGTGCTCTGTGGTAAAGGGGTCGGGGGAGAGAGAACAAATGTATGCAAACTAGTCCCGGGGCCAACAGGGCCCTGAGGGAAACACAACAAGGCAGCAAGCCAGGGATGGTGAAGGGAGGGGGAAGAATGAATGGACGGGCAACTCGTGCAGAAATCTGCAGGAAAAGGAGATGCGGAGGCAGGAGGGAGCAGGGACAGGAGTGAGCCTAAGGGTGCCGAGCAAGACCATGGGGCTAGAGAGGTAAGGGAAGGGCACAGGTGGGGGAGGGGATGGGCGGGGGGAGGGGGAGTAGGCGGTGGGAAGCTGGGCTCTGCAGAATTGAGTGGGAGCCATGGAGGTTTCTGAGCAGACGAAAGCCAGGAGCAGGGAGACCAGGCTGGAGGTGAGGAAGGGAGCAACAGGGACATGCTGAGGTGGGACATGAGAACATCAGGGAGGACTCTCTGGCCAGCTCCAAGCCCATTTGTTCAACGCCAGCCGTGAAGCGGACACCACCCGGGAGGTGAGGGCCACACACCAGCGCCAGCCATCAGCTCTTCCATGCCCTCCCCGCTATACTGTACAAGGGCCATGTCTGGGTGTAAATCCTGGGACTACCTGACTGGAAATGGCCTGATGTCCATCAGCAGGATGCTGGGACATATTCGAAGGCGCCTCTGTACCACAGGATGCTAAGCAACCAGGACAAGGAACAGAAAGGGCCTACGGAACAGGACACACGCCACAGGCAGGTCCACAGCCAGGCGGATGGACACAAAGGTGTGACCAGCTCAGTGGGTCGCCTCTCTGCTTTTGCTGGTTCTCCCCACCTCAGCAGGAAAACTGGCCACCTCCTCCAAGAAGCGTTCCCTGACAACCATTCCTACTTCAAGCCTGCCTGTAAGGGCATCCAACTTCCACACACCCACCCACCTCCATCAGTGAATGACATTCCCGGGAGGCCAAGGGGCTCCTGGGCTCACTCACCACGATGTCCCCTTACCAACCCTCCTGTGCCACTTGCTAGAGTGGCACCGACTTCCACTGAGAATGGAATAAGCCTGACCTACCCCAGCCCCTCAGCTGCCTTGTTCGTAAACGGGACATGCCAGCTCCAGGGGACATATAAACAGCAGCTGGCACCTAGAGCATAGGACAATGCTGACGACACAGATCCCAGGGCAAGGGGAAAAGGAAGGTTGCAAATCTGGTGAAGCCAGGGATGAGGTACAGGCCAGCCAGTCTTGGGGCCAAGGTGTGACCACTCAAAACCCCAGCACCTTTAGGCAAGCTTTGTGCCTCAGTTTCCTCATCAGTAAATGGGATCATACACCAGCCTCAAAGTGAGGTGGCTTGTACCAAGGCCCCAGCAAGGATCACAGGACACAAGAGGTGCTGTTGTCTTTCATGGGACAGTCACAGCAACTCCTAGATGCCTCCCCACCCTGCTCCCATTCCTTAAGGGGGGTTAAGGTTGCTCCCAGCAACAGTTACAAATATATCAACACAGAAAAGCCAGGTGTATAGGCATGTACCTGTAGTACTGTGGGAGGCCAAGGCAGGAGGATTGCTTAAAGCCAAGAGTTGAAGATGAGCCTGAGCAATGGAGCAAGAACCCACTTCAAAAAAAAAAAAAAAAATCAGCCAGGCACAGTGGCTCACGCCTGTAATCCCAGCACTTTGGGAGGCTAAGGCGAGAGGACTGCCTGAGCCCAGAGGTTCAAGACCCAGCCTGGGCACCATGGCGAGACCTAGTCTCTACAATAAATCAAAAAATTAGTTAGACATGGTGGCTCATGCCGGTAGTTCTGGCTACTTGGAAGGCTGAGGTAGAAGGACTGCCTGAGTCCAGCAGGTGGAGGCTGTCACTGCACTCCAGCCTGGGTGACAAAGTGAGACCCTGACTCAAAAAACAAAACAAAAGAAAAAAACAACACAAAAATCTTGAGGATGTGTCAAGTGGTTAGAAAGCCAGTTGGTGAATGACATGAACAGGGTGATCCCAGTTCTGGAAGGAAAACACACCGAAAGAACCAATCCGAAACAGTGCTACATAGTCTCCAGGTACAGCACCTGCAAACATAACCCACCAGAGGATCTGCAGGGTCTGTCCCATCCTGATGATGGTGTCCCCATGTGAGCGCAGATGCAAGGACAGTGAGGCCAGTATGTTGCTCTTCCTCATCTGCAACGTTCTATTACAAAACACTACCTCTGTGCTCTACTTGCATTTTTTTTTTTTTTTTTTTTGAGTCATTATCACTATTTCCTCAAGCTGGAGTGCAGGGACACAATCACAGCTCAGTGCAGCCTCGAACTGCTGGGCTTAGAAGATACTTCTACCTCAGCCTCCCGAGCAGCTGGAACTACAGGCACCTGCCACCACACCAAGCTAATTTTTTATTTTTTCATTTTTTGTAGAAGAAAGATCTCACTATGTTACCCAAGCTGGTCTTGAACTCCTGGGCTCAAGCAATTCTCCTGCCTCAGCCTCCCAAAGTGCTAGGATTACAGACATGAGCCATCACACCCAGCCTAATTCAAATTTAGAAAAAGGAGGCATCCAACAGCCAGTGTTTTACCTCTCACATGCCCCCTGATTCTATCCACATCCCCAGCAGACATGTGCGGGTGCCTGTAATTTGAGTTGGCTCTGGGTCCTCTAGTTAAATGTACCTGCTGTTCCCTCAGCCTAGGATGCTCTTCTCCCAGTCCCTGCAAGACTGGTTCCACTGTAGGGTGCCCACCCTGACAGCCCCATTGGAGCAGGCCCCCAGTCACCCTCTTCTGGCCCCACCCTCCTGCCCAGTGCAGAGCAAATCACCTCTCGCTCTTAGAATCTCCCTGCTCATTTAACCCTTCACCTGTCCTCTGTGCATCTCAGTCTCTGCTGGGTGCCCAGCACCAGGCACAGAGTGGGCAATACTCAAGGCATGCCAGTTGGACACAGAACCAACTACCTCAAAGCACCCCAAGTCTCCATAACCTTGGCCCCATCCTCGGACATAAGTGTTCATATTCGGCCCTACTCTCAAGAGCAGGCCCACACTTTCTCACCCCCACTTTTCCCAGATGTCTAGCTCTAGAGGACACAGAGCCAACTCAAGTTCCAGTCCCTGTTCTCCTCCCAGTGTGACTTGAGGCCAGTCCCTCTCTCTGGCCTCAATTTCCCCACCTGCGAAGCAAGGATGCTAAGAGCAGCAGCTGCCACCCCAGGGCTTCTGAGACCATGTGGTTAGACTTTACATCTATGTCCTAGGCATGACACAGGTTGTTTCTCCACAAACATTGGCTCTTGACATTATAGGCATCCAGCAGTTGATGAAACGGAAACAACCATTGGGCTCCAGTTCAAGGGAAAGCTAGCTCCACGGGGAAAATTCTTCCCCACTCAGCGGGGATCTGGTTGCCAAGATTAACAGGGACCCGGAAGCGGAGTCTTTTCTCTCAGGTGCCATCTTGCTCCAGAGGCAGAGGCATTTTTTCCTTTATGCAGATTGGAACTAATGCCCCATAAATACCTCATTATTGGCTTGGATTTTTCCAAAGCTTTAACACAATAAGGGCTTAATTACAGCATGCAGTTGGCAACCCCAGGAAATTACGGTTTTGACGATGTACCCACTTTCTTCAGTGGTTGAGAAGACTATAATTTCAGCATTTTCATTCAAACCGGGCACCAGTTTGGCAGATATGGCTCTGAGCCAAGTGCAGATGCTGAGAGAGAGGCATGAGGCTCCATGTGGCGGCCAGCCCTTCCTGCCAGGCTACCTTTGAAAGCTCTGACTCTAGAACAGTCTGTGAGGTCGTCCTCCACCCTCTCCCAGAAACGATCCAGCTTATTACCAGGGGATTTAAATGTTATGTACCTGGCGCCAACCATTATCTCTGGACAAATAACTCTGAAAAAGCACTTGGACAGCCCAGAGAGAGCTTTGGAGGAATCTGTCCTCCTGGTTATAAACATAATCCCCAAACCAGCAAAAATAAACCAAGACTCACATGGGGAGACAATTCACATGGGGCGGGGGGAGGGAGGGGAGGTTCGGGTGGTGGACATCTTTCTGGGCTTTACTACACAAACAACTGCTTTAAGCCAGGCCCATACAGTCTGGTACCTACAGGCAGCATTCTAGACCCCACTGAGCAGCTAGTTCACCATCAGTTGTCTGGACACCTTGTATGTCTGGCCAAATCCACTGTTGTTGGGCATTTTTGCCCCATTTCCCACCACCAAACATGGACTGGGTATAAATAACTCTCATGTTTGCAGCCATGATTCCCACTTAGAAATGAACCAGGAGACAGGGTGCAGTGGCTCACACCTTAATTCCAGTACTTTGGGAGGCTGAAGCGTAAGGATGGCTTGAGGCCAGAAGTTCCAGACCAGCCTGGGCAATATAGCGAGGCCTTGTCTCTTCAAGATTTTAAAAATTAGCTGGGTGTACTGACATGCTCCTGTAGTCCCAGCTACTCAGGAGGATCACTTGATCCCAGGAGGTCAAGGCTGCAGTGAGCTGTGATCGCACAACTGCACTCCAGCCTGGGCAACAGAGTGAGACCCCAACCTCAAAAAAAAAGAAAGGAACAAGTAACCAGGAACAGCCTCTGGTAGGCATTTCAGTGTCTGAAAGAATAGGGTGTGTGTGCATGTCCTGCTCTGACTCTATCCCCAAAACTAGAAAGCTGATAAGCACTCTGTGTGTATCTGCGCGTGCGCAAAATGAGGCGCTACTTACATTAACAAAGTAATGATTGGGACACAGTTTGACCGGTTCTTTAAACATTGAACATGAAAAAAAAAAGGAATGATGAGCTCCTTTTCCTTAAGGAAAAAGAAATTAATGATCATAGGAGCCCTGATCCAGGCAAAAGGGAGACAGACCTCACGACCAAGACAGTAAAAGCCATTTCACAAGGGTTTGTATATTTGATTTCCAGTTCACTCTCAGGAAGTAGCAACTATCATGATCCCATTTCCAGATGAGGAAACTGAAGCCCAGAGAGGCGAGGCCACTGGTTTGGTGTGTGGCAACACCAGGACAGCCACATTCCCAGACACCGCTGGACCCTACCCACTCCAGGTGTCCTGGGCCTGCAGTCCACCTGCGCAGGGCCTTGCATGGCACTTCAAGATGCAATCTGTTTGTGCCCAAAAGGAAGGTCAATGGAAAAAGAAGCCATTTCCAGGTGACTCTAAACTCCTAAGTTCCATTAAGAGACAGACCAGCCCAAGGGGCAGACCACCTGCCCCTCCGTCTGGCAGGTACATGAGCCAGGGCTCATCAAATGTGAACTGGGCCAGCTCCCACCAAGACACAGGTGCAGCCCTGCAGCTCAGCCACTCCTCACTGGAGGGACAAATCATCAAAATCCAAACAGAGATGCAGCTGGAGACAGCAGCTGCATCTTGGTAAAGAAAAATGGCAGAATTCCACATGCCTTCAGAGTCTGTTTGCCGAGAAAACAGGTAAAGCCTAAAATTGATGGATTGAGCCCTCAAGCTTGCCCAGGAAAAGGTCCAGAGAGATGGTACCCATGTCACCACCTATCCCTCAGCTCAGAGCCCTCCCTGCCACCCAGGCTTCTCTTGGCCTGCACCCAGATCCACCCCAACGCCTCCCTGAGTTCATCTCCCTCACTCTCCTGCTGAACTGACCAGGAACATTCCCAACTCAGGGCCTTTGCACAGGCGGTTCCTACAGTCTCCACTCAGATGTCACCTGCCTTACCTATCTAAAATGTGACCCTGCCCCCACCAGGACCTCTCCCTTATCTGGTATCTGGATCCTTTTATTCTATCACCTCCTTCTCCCACATCTGTATTTATTTGTTTGTTTGTTTGGAGTTGGCATCTCACTCTGTCGCCCAGGCTGGAGTGCGGTGGCACGCTCACAGCCACCGCAGCCTCGAACTGCTGAGCTCAGGTGATCCGTCTACCTCAGCCTTCCAAGTAGCTGGAACTACAGGCACGTGCCAACATGCCTGGCTAATTTTTTGATTTATGGTAGAGATGAGGTCTCGCCAAGTTGCCCAGGCTGGTCTCAAACCCATGAGCTCAGGTAATCTCACCTCGGCCTCCCAAAGTGCTGGGATTATAGGCATGAGCCACCACACCTGGCCCACATCTTTATTTTATGTGCTGTCTGCAGGCCAGCTCTGCAGAGCAGGGGCTCTAGTAAACCAGCTCAGGGCTATGTCTCCAGGCACACGGTAAAGGTGCTCAGAAAACACATTTCCCAATGAACAATACCTAATGTTTGAGGCACTTCCTCTGTGCCAAGAGTACTAAATGGTCTCATTTAATCCTTATTCATCCCTAAGAAAGAAGTGCTATTATAACTCCCATTTTTAAAAGGACGGATTAAGTCTCCTGCTGAGGTCTCACAAGTATGCAATGACAGGTACCAGATGACTTCATCTGCCCTGAGTTGAAACACATCCAATTTGGCGTGGTAGCAGCCTCACTTCCTCACTGAGGAAACTGAGAGTCAAAGAAGGAAATCTCACAGGGTAATGCCTGGTCTATGCATTCTGGGCCAGAGGCCTCAGCCTCACACTTCTCTGGGTAGGTTGAGGAAATTCCCAAGGCCCTTCCTCTTGCCAGCACCTGAGGCTAAGTGACAAGGTCAAGAGGGAGCCAGGCTCTCCCTTCCCCTTAGGGCCACAGCTCTATCTGCTTGTGCAGGGCAGACAAGCCAGGGGTCTCAATCTCAAAGGCTTCCAGGGCCAGGAGGCTCCAGGCAGATGTGAACAGAGCCCCGAGGAGTGCTGGGAGCAGTGGGAACTGTGGCCACTTCTAGAATTATGGGGCAGTGGCTGCTGCTTCTGAAATCCAAACAGCTGGTGCCATGGAGGACCCAGGCCCACAAGGTCAGATACACACACAGCACAGCCAGTCATCCAGTTCCCGGGGAGGGTGGAGGTATCACCCAATTTTTTTTTTCAGAGACAGGGTCTCACTGGGTCACCCAGGCAGGAGTGCAGTGGGGCAATCATGGCTCACTGCTGCCTCGAATGCCTAGGCTCAAGCAATACTCCCCTCCCAGGTTCCCAACTACAGGCACATGCCACCATGCCCAGCTAATCTTTTTTCTTATTTTTTGTAGGGACAGGGTT
>CAUYQG010233306.1:0-13749 GCA_963574415.1 Tarsius wallacei | reverse complement strand
CACGCTCCCGGCCCCCGCAGCCTCAACCTGCTAGGCTCCGGTGGTCCTTCCACCTCAGCCTTCCAAGTACCCGGAACTATAGGCATGCGCTACCATGTCTGGCTAATTTTTTATTTAATGTAGAGATGAGGTCTCGCCAAGTTGCCTGGCTGGGTCTCGAACTCGCGGGCTCAGGCAATCCACTAGCCTCGGCCTCCCAAAGTGCTGGGATTACAGACTTGAGCCACCGCACCCGGCCTATTATTTTTTAATTTTTTTTCCAAATATTTTTGATCCATGGTTGTTAAATCTGAGAATATGGAACTTGCAGATACAGAGGGCCCACTCTACTATGATTATTCATTTTGTTGCTTCAGTTGCAAATTATCCGAGCTTCAGCCATTAGAACCCTTCTAGATTGTCTCCTTTGTCCTTTGGACATGCCCCACCCTCCATTTCCACACTTTCTAGCACCTCTAGCTGTAGACTCATCTTTTTTATTTTTGAGTTGGGGTGTCACTCCGTGGCCCAGGCTGCAGCGCAGTGGCACACTCACAGCCACCACAGCCTCGACCTGCTAGGCTAGGCGCTCCTTCCACCTCAGCCTTCTAAGTAGCTGGAATGACAGACGCTCGCTACCACCACTGGCTAATTTATGATTTAATGTAGAGACGAGGTCTCACCAAGTTGCCTGGCTGGGTCTCGAACTTATGGGCTCAGGCAAGTCACTCGCCTCGGCCTCCCAAAGTGCTGGGATTACAGGCTGAGCCACCGAGCCCGGCCGCCTTACCAAGAGTTATAGGTGACGGCCAGCCTGAAAGCGTCAGAAGACAGGAGTCCCCCAGCCTGGATCACAGGTAGGCAATGCTACAGTGCTGTGACAGTGGGAGGCAGCCACCATCCGCAGAGCTGGGTTGTTGCTATCGGGGACTCAGAGGTCCAGTTCAGGAAGCCAGACACCAACAGCCAGCCCATCAGCACAGCGCCACTTGGGCCTGTGTCCCCAGAAAGGAGGCCGTCACCGCCGGCCACAGGTCGGCACTACCTGGAGGAGGGGGATGTGGACACCTGGCACCACCCTGGTCACTCCACCGTGCCACTCCTCATTCTGGAACTTGACCCTTGTGGATTCCAGTGACCCCAAGGTACCTTGCAGAAAGCCAGGATTCTGATTCAGAGTTGGGGGATTCCTTTTGTCCTTCCTGCAAGCCTTTCATGAATGCCAAGCAATTGTTTCTTCCAACTGCACTGTAGGGAGAGATGAGATGCCGGGTTCACAGCCTGGTCTTCGGCACCCCCAATTCACGGGCATATCCTGCAGGGACAGGCCTCCCCCACCAGCCCATTCCCCATTCTTGAGGATTTCTTCCATTAGGGAGGTGACAGAGTAATAGTCTTCCCACCCAGAGACCATCAGTCTCCCTGTTTTGCCAAGATCTAAATAGCAAGATACGGCGCCGGCTGCTCTGAGATGTTAGAAGTTAAAAGAGATGACACGACTCCTGCCATCAAAGAGTTCATCATCTAGGATAGACATGTCTAACCTGAGCCCTCGGGCCGCACACAACCCAGGACAGCTAGTCATGCGGACCCACCAAACCCTTTAACATCATGTGTTTTCTAGCCAGGCATGGTGGCATGTGTCTGTAGTTCCAGCTACTTGGAAGGCTGAGGCGGAAGGATAGCCTGAGCCCAACAGGTCGAGGCTGCAGTGGCTGTGAGCGTGTCACTGCCCTCCAGCCTGGGCGACAGAGTGAGACTCTGCTCCAAAAAAAAAAAAAAAATCATGTGTTTTCAACATTTATGTTCTTCGTGACCTCATGCGTGGTTCCATTTTTGAAGTTCACCATCCCGCCTTATTCACGACATCACTTTTTGGAAGCAAAATTCAAACAAACATCTCTGACGAGCACTTTGAGAACTCACTAAGAATTGCAACCACTTCCACGGTTAGATCGGTTTTACAAAAACAAGGTTAAATGTCCCACTCGTTTTATATTGTTCTCATTTTTCTAAACTTAGAGTAAAAAATATTTTAAAAAGACGTCTTCTGCACACGCATGTTTATTGCAGCATTATTTACAATAGCCAAAACATGGAGCCAACCATGCTGCCCAGCGAAAGAGGACGGGATATAAAAAATGTGATACATATACATGATGGAATGTTACACAGCCATAAAGAAGGACAAAATTATGAACTTCACAGCAACTTAGAGTCTATGATACTGAGTGGTCTGTCACAGAAACAAGGAATTGAGTATCACATGTTGTCACTCACAGGTAGACCTTGAAAAATTATAATACTCTAAGAAAAGGATTGGCAGTAGTGGGAATATGCTGGGAGAGGGGGAGCACACCTCATCAACAAGGGTGCCTGCATAATGAACCGTTGTATACCTAACCCTGAACTGTACCCCAACATTTTCAAAATTAAAAATTAAAAAACAAACAACAAAAAAAGAAGTCTTATTATGTATATACATTAATTTATACGCAGCCTAAGCCAATTCCTCTTTATTGGATGCAGCCCAGGGAATCTGAAAGGCCGGACTCCCCTGGTCTAGTGAGACATTTACAATCAGGGTGGCTCCATGACCTTGGAGCTGGTTCTTTCTCATGCTAGAAGCTCTGTGCTAGATGCTGGGAAGAGAAGAGCCCTGGCCTCCCAGCCTCACACAGGAGTTTGCAACATTGGACACCAATGACAAGCCATAAGCAAGGTCAGTGGGTAAACTCTCAAAGAAAACTTGCACTCCAGTCGAACGGAAGCCCAAGTCTCAGTCCAACTGACCCAAGATGCATCGCTTCACTGAACAGGCAGCTTGGAACCAGGCCGCTGTCTCACCAACAGGCTGCATGATGAACACGCACATGGAGGGACCCAAGACCCAGACCCAAGACAGAGGTCAACAGGAAGTTGCTGTGTCCAGCCAACTCCACGCCCACAGGCTCGTAGCCAGTGCTCTCTCCATCTTCTGCTGTGCAGTCCACCGGAGTGGTGACCAGGGAAAAGGGGCCCAGGACATTTGAGGTGGTGCTCGGGTATTTTCGAGAATAAATACAACGGTGACTTGTCAAGCAAATTCATCACAAGGGGGAGAGAGTCACCCGCAGCCACGGTGGGTCTCCCTCTTTTTTTTCCCCCTGTTCTAATTTTCCTTTGCTGTCCCACTTTTTCCATGTATTTTTCCAAGCATTTAATAAAGCCTCTTGAGAAACAAGCAGGTCAACGACTTGGAGAAACTTATGCCAGTACCTCTTCGCAGACGTTCCTCCCAGACATCCACTTCTAACACAGCCATCTGCGCTATCAGCCTGAGTATTTATAGACCCTTGTTTCCTCCCCCACCAGGCCCTGCTTTAGTGTGGGGCTTCCGGCTTTGTCTTCCTCCTCTTCAGACGAAACAGCAGGACAGAGTTAACTTGTAGCCATTTCCTTCTAGAAGGGCAGAGTTATCTTTTTCTGAAAAAGATCCGCCTTCTATCTGATCAATAATTTGCCATGGCTTTGGGATGCCTGAGCCCACGGGTTTGAGAACAGTCCTGGCAACTTGGTGAGACCTCATCTCTACAATACATCAAAAATTAGCCAGATGTGGTAGAGCGGGCCTGTAGTTCCAGCTACTTGGAAGGCTGAGGCGGAAGGATCACCGAAGCCCAGCATGTCTATGCTGGGGTGACCATGAGTGTGCCACCCCACTCCAGCCTGGGCGATGGAATGAGACTCCAACCAAAAAAAAAAAATTGTCACATATTCAGCCTCCAGAGTTCAAAAACACGTCTTGTCATCTCTCTTCTTGTTCCAAGAGGCCCTCTTGGATGGGCTTAATAATCATAGTTCAGAACAGTGTCTATAAAGCCACTGGCATTCAGTCCTATTTTTGAAATGCTGGATTTTATTCACAACTTGAGAAACAGTATTATTGACCTAGAAAATCACAGGACTCAGAACAAGAGATATTGATGTCTGAGACAACAAAAGCAATCAGATCTATTCATCCTGGCCTGACCGGAAGGCTCTCGTCTCTAAAAGGAAACCACCACCACCCACCCCCCCAAATTGAGGGCTGGACTGAGGACCATGGGCCTGAGATCTGTTGTGGAAAAACTTCCTGCTGGCATCTACCTCTCCATTCACATCCCACACCAGCTGGTGGATGTAAGACCCTTGGCCAGGCGGTGGCTTCTGGATCCGTGCTTCTGTCTGCTGGAATCCCAAAGGGGCCGAGTCCCAGCAGGTTCTCATGGCACCGTCCATCCTTCATCACTTGATCAAAGGGAAACTTGACAAAGCAGCACTGCCCCTCCCCGACATGGCTGACACTGATGCTCCCTCACCGTCCCCTGAAATTGTATTTTATGCATTTTATTTTACTTTTTGAATTGGAGTCTCACTCTGTCGCCCAGGCTGGAGTGCAGTGGCACGATCGTGGCTCACCGCAGCCTCGACCTGCTGGGCTCCAGCGATCCTTCCGCCTCAGCCTCCCTAGTAGATGGGACTACAGGCGCATGCCAGCCGTTCTGGCCCATTCCATCTTTAATCAGAATTAAATTGTATGTCCTGAGGGTCACTGGGCCATTTTCCTTCTCCGATCCAGGGTTCATGTTGTCCTACTTTGGCACGGTTTGGAACGCATAGTTTCAGCTTCTTTTCTCTTTGTGCAAAAGTTCCCATAGAGATCACAAATTGCCGTGATTCCAGTAATGGCTAAGGAGGACCTTGGAGAAACAGGGGATGTAAGGCAAACAACTTGGCATCAATATTAGGGGCTTTTTTTTTTTTTTCCCTGAGACAGGATCTCACTTTGTTGCCCAGGCTGGAGTTGTAGGGGTGCCATCAGCCCACTGCAGCCTTGAACTCCTGCCCTCGAGTGATCCTCCCACCTCAGCCTCCCAAGTAGCCTAGCTAAGAGCTTCCCAATGGAAGGAAGAACGTGGCTGTTATCAAAGCTCTGAACTATGAAGAGTGTTGACCTTGCTGAGGATGCTGAGCTCAGACAAGCAGCCTGTCTACTTTCATGCCCTAGGCACGTACCTCGAGCCAAGATCGCGCAGAGCCCTGTCCACTGTCACGATAGGTACTGTGCATATACAGAGGGCCCAAAAAACCTGGAATTATTTTTTGGAGGGCACGCCCCCTGTAATACAGGCTTCCCCCGCGAGGTGGGTGTTGTAGGAACCCAACGGCACCTGTGTACCAGCTAGTGTTGTTGTGAGAGGCTGAGTTTGGCTTCAGTGAATTTTTGTGTGTTTTTTTTGAGTCGGAGTCTCACTGTCGCCCAAGCTGAAATGCAGTGGCACGCTCACGACCACCTCAGCCTCGACCTGCTGGGCTCAGGCGATCCTTCCACCTCAGCCTTCTAAGTAGCTGGAACTACAGATGCACGCCACCACGCCCGGCTAGTTTTTGTGATTTATCGTAGAGACGAGGTCTCATCAAGTTGCCCAAGCTGATCTCGAACCCCTGGGCTCAGGCAATTCTCTCGCCTTGGCCTCCCAAGGTGCTGGGATGACAGGCTTAAGCCACCACGCCCGGCCCAGTGAATTTTTTTTGAAGATTCTTTCAACACATTTGCCCATTTCATGATGGGTGATTTACAAGCACGCCTGCCCACACTGCGTGCAGTGTTCAGCAGTCTTTGACCAAAAACAGTGTGGCCCCTGTGCCAAACCCTCCCTATTCACCTGATCTTGCCCCAAGTGACTTTTTTGTTTCCCTAGAAACATGTAAGAACAAATACACAATTTTTTTTATTAAAGAATGTTGCTTTTGGGGGGGTCGCCCCCTCATTTTGTGCAAACTCCTTTGCCTAGTTTTGTGGAAGATAGAACAAAGTAGAACTCATGGGTCAGAAGGATTTTCCAGCATTTAAAAATATATACAATTATTATTAGAGACAAGGTCTTGCTATGTTGTCTACGCTGGTCTCAGACTCCTGACCTCAAGCAATCCTCTTGCCTCGGGCTCCCAAAGTGCTGGGATTACAGGCACGAGCCACTGTGTCTGGAGAATACTGTGTCACAAGGAAAGCATTGGAAAAGGGGAAAGGAGAAAATATATGAGTTAAGAAAATTAAAAAGGAAGAAAAAGACAGAAAAAGCTTTGAAAATGAGAAGAACACGTTGCCTTTTGGACTTTGGGGGTTTACAAGTGATTTTCAAACCAACTCCTCAGCTTCATATCGACAGAAATTTGTGAGTTTAGTGGGGCAGAAAATATGATCTCTGTGATCTCCGTCTCTGAGACGTGGAGCGATTAAAACATTTGACCAAACTCAACCACACACACTCACTTACACACACAACACTGTGCCTTGACCTCTCCTCTGCTTTACTACAAGGAACCAGGGTGGAAGGAAGAGAGAAAAAGAGCTTCCGGAAGTTTCTGGGGCTGTCTGTGAACCTAGGTGGGTTCATCCTCCATGGCCGGCAGGGACACACAAGGCAATGCTGTCTTAAAGGCTTCTTCTTCATCTGGACTTGGTGGCTCACGCCCATAATCCCAGTGCTTTGGGAGGCGGAAGCAAGAGCTTTGCCTGAGCCCAGGAGTTCAAGACCAGTCTGGCAAACTTGGTAAGACCTTGTCTCTACAATAAATCAAAAATTAGCTGCGAGTGGTGGCACGTGTCTATAGTTCCAGCTACTCCGGAGGTCGAGGCTGCGGCCGAGAGCGTGCCACTGCACTCCAGCCTGGGCGACAGAGTGAGACTTCTTGGGCTCATCAGAATCCTTGGGTCCTTATACGTAAGCACATGCTAATTTACATGTCAGTGTTTCCTGTGCTGCATCTTCTCTGTGTTAACTCCTTGCGATTTTCCCAGATATATATTTTTTTAAGTCACAGATTAGAGATTTTATTATGTGTCTTTTCCTTTAGTTGCTCAATCAGTATTTATCGGGCTCCTCACATATGCCGGATATTGTGCCGGGCCCCAGGTCTACAGGGAGGAAAAAAGATAGATTCCTTCTTGTGATTTAGCCAGATTGAAAGCACAGTTGTGTGGAGAAACTCACCAAGGAGGTGGTGGTGTTTCAGGAAAACAGAGAGACCGTGACACCAAGGCTATCTTAGGAAGTAGCAGTTTATTAGCACCGGTGTGACTCATTGGGCTAATGCCCCAAGGCTGAGCAACCCGGAGAAAGAGGAGAGGGGTTTTATCTGTCAGTTTAGATAAGGGAGGGGGTCGGGTTGTATGGTTATACATTTTTCTTTGGAATTTGTAAGGTGGTATTTAGCAAAACCTGATTTTTAAGGAACGAATTGTCTCCAGGATATACAGGAAAAGCAGGGGTTGTAAACGGATAACTTCACAAAGAGAGGGTGTGAGGGTAAGGTTGTGAATTGATTACTATCTTGCACTTCCAGGAAAGCGTCTTGTGGCCATTTAGTTTTCTCAAGCCCCATGTCTAGCAGGTTTTGGAGCTTGCAGGTTGATTTTTAAAAGGAATAATTTTTACTGTTTTTAGCCCCTCTCTGCCACAGTGGGAGGGCCTCTTCCTAAACCAGCTTCCCTGTCACTGCTGCACCTGTTATCCTGCCATGTGGAGATTCACCTAGCATCTCAATTCCTCCCACACGGTGGCCCATTGAATCCCACCTTTCAGGAAGACCTTGGAGTAGCTTGTTAATGGGTTGACACCCTTGCCCCTCTTATGTGGACAGCACAGTGGCTGTTGGCAGCAGAAGCTTAGCAGGTAGGATCCTCCTCATTCCTGGATCCAGATTCAAGAGTCCTTGGGGGAATCCAGCTAGGCACTACAAAGGAACCAGTCTCCCCACAGCATCTCCTAAATGGTATGTGTCCCCCTGGGGAGGTTAGCCTGAGTGCGTGAAACATGTCTTCCTGTCCTACAAGCTGCCAAAGTCCAAATGAGAATCATGATGCTTATATTTCCCCACGCTTCTTCCTTTCAGGAACAGGAGAAGTTGGAAGTTGAGGACTCGGGGGCACTGTAGCCTTGCACTTCCAAAGTTAAATGCTGACCGATGCCAGGTGGGGTATGGTGTGCTGCTCTTTGGGTTCTTGGCTTCACCACAGAAAAGAATTCCAGAGCGGATATGAAGTGTGGTGAGGAGTCACAGCTTGAGGACCTGAGACCAATCCTCTTCATACGCAGAGGTAAGTCAGAGTGTCCAGGAAAGACCTTTTCTTTGGTGCCAGGACGATTGTTTAGGGTTAAAAAAGAAAACAAATATAAGGTATTTGGGTTATTCATTGGAGCCCTCATGCATGCAAAAACTTTGATGATACCTTCCAGGTGTCAGGCAAAATGCTAGGTGCCCAGAATGCAAAGGATAACAAGAAGTCCACGTCCCCCCTGGGGTCTTGCAATCCAGCTCCGGTTCTGGAGAAAGGCACTTGTGATGGGAAAACAGGGAAATGTGTAAAGGGTTCTTTCCATCCACTTGTTGTAAAGCTGCTTCAGATGTGGAAAGCACAAGACGTCCTTGTTGGGACAACGGGCGTCAAGGTGTCCAGGAGGCTGGCAAGGCTGAATTTGGAGCCTACCAGTGAGCAGGGACCTTGCCCTCACCAGCAGCTGGGTGGCTCGGGGAGCCAGAGACAGAGGGGAAGTATCGTTAGGCAGGAGGACAGAGTCAGAGCACGTGGGCATGGACTATCCTCTTGGGTCTTCCTCTTGAGCTAGTGGGGAAGGAATTTAGACATGGAACCAACTGTCTAAAATTCATATTGGGCCATGCGGCAAAAGCTGTAAAAGAGACCCAGACCCTGAAAGCTACAGCTATGATTAGCACTTAACCAATCTGTTGTTTCTTTCTTTTCTTTTCTTTTTTTTTTTTTTACGATGAAACAAGTCAAATTTATTTAGGGTCCAGATAGGGTAAGGGTGGATGGAGAGGATAGAGAGGGCAGGGGAGGCGCAGCACCAGTCACCCAGAGATCCGAGTCATGCAAAGAATTGCAACGCACAAAAAGGTTAAGAAAGAAAAGTTTAATTAAAAGTAAAATAGAGAAAGAGAAAGGAGAGTGAAGATTTACCTCCCCAAGGTGGGGGAGGGGGCCAAAGCCAGGAAGCATGGCAACAGCCATAGCTCAAAGAGCACATGGCCACACCAGAGTCTAGCAAGGCAATGGCCCCAATCTGTTGTTTCTAAGTTTGCTTTCCCTCCAATAAAGGACAATTGACTATCTTCAAGTCCTGACCCCTGGGGAGGGGGGACGTTGCCCTGCAAGGTCAATAAACATATCCTCCCTTGAACAATGGACCTAAGGTTGCAAAGATGCAAAAGAACAGAGTGGCTCCAGTGGGGGACACCACCTCCCCCTCCCCCACACTTTCCTCCTAAACTACCCCTATGATGGCTCACTGCCCAGGGTCTAGAAGCAGATGGTCAAGGGTCTTGTTTTACGTAGCACTTATTATAAAACCTAGCAATGGTATTTCTCAGACTCTGTTCTCTCACAGACTCTGCGGCTCTGTCCAAGCCCAGAATACATACCAGGAAGCGGGCTCCACTTGTCCTGTGATGCCCCTTCTCAGAAATCAACTCTGACATGAAGGCAATTTTGATACCGTATGATGTCATCAACCAATCAGCCGTCCCTAGAGCCCTGCCCATCAATTTCCCTTTGAAAACCCTAGCCTGGGCCAGGCACGGTGGCTCAGCCTGTAATCCCAGCACTTTGGGAGGCCTAGGCAAGAGGATTGCCTGAGCCCAGGGGTTCGAGACCAGCCTGGGAAACTTGGTGAGAGCTCATCTCTACAATAAGTCACACACACACACACACACACACACACACACACACACACTAGCCAGGCTTGGTGGTGTGCGTCTGTAGTCCCAGCTACCTGGAAGGGTGAGGTGGAAGGATCACCTAAACCTAGCAGGTCAAGGCTACAGTGGCCGTGAGCATGCAGCTGCATTCCAGCCTGGATGGCCAGAGTGGGACTCTAACTCAATACATTAGAATAGAATAGAATAAAATAACCCTAGCCTCTGAATTCTCAGGGAGACAAGTCTGAGAACTATCTCCCATTCTTCTCACTGAGCTGCTTTGCAACATTAAACTTTCTGCACTGTAATGGCTGCCTCCAGCTTCTTTTTTTCTGGGCAGTGGGCATGAGAAACTGGTCAGGCTGTAGCAGAGGTGGAGTTGTTCCCTTTTTTTGTGATCCTGCGTTACTCTTGGTCAGTGGGAGTTGAGGGAAGCGTGGGTGCTTAGAAAGAATGTTGACTAATTTCCCTTTCTTATAACTCTGAATGGCAAATCACAGAGGGCATGAGTAAAAAGAAATGAGTATTCTAATCAACTGAATCCTAAAACAACTTTGTCCTTGCTCATTTCATGACATAAAAGCTATCATCATATTTCATGTAAGTAACTGTAGATGGAAAACCAGTGACATTCGGTTGGGGTCACTAGGAGACCAAAGGAGATAGATTTCTTGGGTAGTTAAAATTAGGTTTGGTCACACGTAACAGAGAGCCACAAAGTAACAGTTGCTTAAGCAAGGTAGAGACTTACTTCCCTGTCACGTAACTGTGTAGGTGGGCGCTGAACCCATGCTCTGATCTCTCCACTCTCACATTTTCAGTGCATGGATGGCTTTCATTTCCAAGGCCACTTTGTGGTCCAAAATAGCTTCTGGAGCTCCAGCGATTACATCTTTAAGGAAGGAAAGAGAAAGAGGAAAAGCAGAAATGCAAAAAGAACTCTTCCTGGCAGTCCATGCCTTTCAAGACAACTTCCTGGAAGTCTCACTCACATCTTTTTGACCACAGAGTTGATTAGTCGCCTGGCCATGTCAAACAGGAAGAGAGGCCAGGAAATGTAACATTTCATGAGTAGGTGAAAACAGGTTTGATCTTTATGAAGAGGGGAATGGAAGGATACTGGTAATAACCATAATACTCTCACCCTTTGTAGTTTCTATTACAAAGCCTTCTTTTCTCTCCTCCCTTGTCCTTCTACCTTCAGAGTTTAGGCTTGTTGTCCTGCCTTGTAACATCCCAATCCCACCCCACTCATGGGAGAAATAAATTGCAATAGCTTTCCAATGGGCCCTGTATATCTATCTATCTATCTATCTATCTATCTATCTCAATCTATCCAGCCGTCTATCGAGAGAAATTAGATAGATATAAATAATTAAATGATTCTTGATAAGAAGTATCCAGGCCAGGCACAGTGCCTCAAGCCTGTAATCCAAGCACTTTGGGAGGCCAAGGTGAAGGGATTGCCTGAGCCCATGGGTTTGACAGCAGCCTGGGCAACTTGACGAGACCTCAGCTCTATAATAAATTAAAAAATTAGCCAGGTGTGGTAGTGCGTGCCTGTAGTTCTGGCTACTTGGAAGACTGAGGTGGAAGGATCGCCGGAGCCCAGCAGGTCGATGCTGGGGTGGTGGTGAGCATGCCACTGCACTCCAGCCTGGGCAATGGAGTTAGACTCCAATGAGAAAGAAAGAAAAAGATCCAATATCACTCATGCAATCACAGAGGCTGAGAAGTCTTGCAATCTGCACTTCAGAATCTGGAGACCTAGGAAAGCCCATAGTGTGAAATCTGAAGACCTGAGAATCAGGAGAGCCCATAGTGTAAATTCTAGTTTGAGGACAGAAGGCACTTCCTCTGCCTTTTGGTCTATTTAGGTCTCCAATAGACTGGATGAGGCCCCCCACACGGGGGAGGAATGTCTGCCTTACTCAGTCCACCAATTCAAATGCTAATCTCACCTGGAAGCATTCCTACTGACATACCCCAAAGCAATGTTTAATCTGGGCACCCCATAGCCCAGTCAAGTTGATGCACACAATTAACCATCACACCCCCACCCACAAAAGTCACATTCGCTCAACAGAGCATGAGAGGCCCTAGACGCTCAGATTTGGGTGGAGATTTAACAAACACTTCCAGAGCACACACACCACGTGCGGCGCGCAATGCCAGGCACTTCATGTGCCTGGTGCTCAAGGAGATGGTCGACATATCGTGAGAGAATTCAACTCACTAGATGTGTTACTCTCAAATGCTGTGACTTAGTCTTGTATTTCCTTGGCACATGCAGGCCAATGTCAGGAGTGTTTGTATACATCCTCTTTTTTTTTTTGCATCAGAATCTTACTCTGAGAGACCTCAAGAACAAAGGTGTTTCTTAGTTATCGGTTCATTTTTTTATTTATTTGGAGACAGGGCTCACTCTGTCACCCAGGCTGGAGTGCAGTGGCGCGATCATAGCTCACTGCAGCCTCAACCTCCTGGGCTCAAGCCATCCTCCCCTCTCAGCCTCCCAAGTATATTCTCCTTCTTGTTCTTTTCCTCTTCCCTTACTCCTTCTCCTCCTTTGAAGGAGAGGAGGCTCGAACTGGATTGGGACAGGCGAAGCATCTCCACTTTTCAATCTGGTCTTAATGTTTTCATGGAGGCACTGGAACCTGCACAATCACCAGAACCCAGGGCAAAATTGCAAATATACAAAATGAGTCTTTATTTCCCTTGGGCATCCCTCTGCTGTCTCCTCTTTCCGGGTGAGGAGCTGTGTTTGGTGGAGACTTTGGTCCGCCCACCACCTCAAATGCTAAGCTCATTCGGAAACAATCGAAACAATCCTACAGATTGTTTCTCTCCAGTCTCCTGGGGCTGGGTCCACAGTGCCAAACCACCGGTCAGCCCGGTGGGTTTATGAGCCAATGCCCTTCGGCCTTTCCTCTCCCTGGGATCCAATTTGGTTGTTAGAAGTGGAAATCTAATTCCACTTGGACTCCAACCCTGACAACATTTCCCTGCTTTAAACTATTCAAGCTTCAGGCAAAATAGGGTTGCTGACACTTTCCCCCATAAATTCCCTAAAATTATATCTTTCCGCAAGTGAGTGAATAATTTTGGCTGCTTTTTTTCAAAATGTTGAATCCTCCACGAAAATAATTGGAAATAATTGTTCGGCACCTCCTTGTTAGTCCAGGCAACAATGATACCTAAGTAAGAAAAAAGAATGCAGCAGAGAAGAAGAAAGACTCAAAGAGGAGGGAGATCGGCAATGATGGGATATCTGTGGAGATTTCAGCTGTGGGTTTTTGTTAAGAGGTTTGTGTAGGACAACCCCCTCAGGTCCCCTCCCACCGTGGGAACTTTTCTGTCCTCTCAATAAATCCTGCTTTCTAAAAAAAAAAAAAAGAGGTTTGTGTATTAAATTGAGCCTTTTCCAAAAAAGAAAATGGGCATGTATTTTTTTTTTTTAAACCTGGAGTCTCACTCTGTTGCCCAGGCTGGAGTGCAGTGTCACGCTCACAGCAACCGCAGCCTCGACCTGCTGGGTTCAGGCGATCCTTCCACCTCAGCCTTCCAAGTAGCCGGAACTACAGGCACACACACCACCACACCCGGATAATATTTTGATTTATTGTAGAGACGAGGTCTCACCAAGTGGCCAGGTTGGTCTCCAACCTATGGGCTCAGGCAATCCTCTCGCCTCGACCTCCCAAAGTGCTGGTGTTACAGGCTTGAGCCACCGCGCCCAACCATGCGTGGTTTTTAAACTCATGTTGTAGATAGCACACATTGCAGGAATCAGTCACACACCCAATGATCTATATGCCAATAATGTTGAGGCTATTTTCTGTCATAATTAAAATAGCCTTTTATTAGAAATAAACTGCATAGCCAGGCTTGGTGGCTCAGCCTGTAATCCCGCGCCTTTGGGAGGCTGAGGTGAGTGGATTGCCTGAGCCCGCGGGTTCGAGACCCGCCTGGGCAAGCGAGACCTCATCTCTACAATAAATCAAAAAAATCAGCCGGGCGTGGTAG
>CAUYQG010233302.1:0-11982 GCA_963574415.1 Tarsius wallacei | reverse complement strand
AATGTTGAACCAGCCCTGCATCCTGGGGATGAAGCCTACTTGGTCATGGTGGATGACTTTTTGAGATGTGTTTTTGGATCCAATTTGCTAGAATCTTGTTGAGGATTTTTGCATCTATGTTCATAAGGGATATTGGCCTGTGGTTCTCTTTTTTTGTTGGATCCTTACCAAGTTTGGGTATCAGTGTGATGTTAGCTTTGTTAAATGATTTGGGGAGGATTCCATTTTTCTCAATTGTCTGAAATACTTTCAATAGGATTTGTATCAGCTCCTCCTTGTATGTTTTGTAGAACTCTGCTGGAAAGCCATCCAATCCAGGGCTTTTTTTTGGAGGTAGGTTTCTTTTTTTTTTTTTTTTTTGAGTTGGAGTCTCACTCTGTCACCCAGACTGGAGTGCAGTGGCCGCTCCCAGCCACCGCAGCCTCGAACTACTGGGCTACGGCTATCCTTCCACCTCAGCCTTCCAAGTAGCTGGAACTACATGCATGTGCTACCACGCCCGGCTAATTTTTTGATTTATTGTGGAGATGAGGTCTCGCCAAGTTGCCTAGGTGGGTTTCGAACCCGCGGGCTCAGGCAATCCACTCACCTCAGCCTCCCAAAGCGTGGGATTACAGGCTGAGCCACCGAGCCCAGCTGGGGGTAGTTTTCATATGACAGAGTCAATTTCCTGGTCTATTTAGTGTCTCGATGTCTTCTTGCTTCAATCTTGGGAGGTTGTGTGATGTCAGAAAGTCCTGCATTTCATTTAAGTTATCAAGTTTGTTTTCATATAGGCGTACATAGTAATCTCTGATAATCTTTTGCATTTCTTTGGGGTCAGTTGTGATTTGATCTTTTGTATTTCTGATAGTGTTTATTTGGGCTTTTTCGCTGTTTTTCTTGGTCATTCTGGCTAGGGGTCCATCAATCTTGTTAATTCTTTCAAAGAACCAACTTTTGTTGATGTTTTCTATGATATTTTTGTCTTTTATGTCCTGCATTTGAGGTGATTTAGATTCTTCTACTAAAGTTGAGGTTTTAGTGGTCTTCTCTTTCCATCTCCCTTAGGTGATTTGTTAGCCTCTATACTTGTGATCTTTTCTTTTCTTGATGTGTGCTTATAGAGATATAAATTCCCCTCTTAGAACAGATTTCATGGCATCACAGAGGTTTTGGCAAAATGTTTCTTCATTTGTTTCCAGGAATCTTTCAATTTCTGCTTTATTTCAGTGTTAACCCAGTAGTTGTTCATCATCATGCTGTTTAGTGTCCATGTCTTTGTGAGCTTTGAGGAAATGTGGTTGGTGTTGATATTTATTTTTATTCCACTGCGGTCTGAGAAGGTGCATGGCAAGATTTCAACCTTATGGAATTTGTTTATGCTTGATTTATGGCCAAGGATGTGAATGATCTTGGAGTACATTCCATGTGGTGATGAATAGAATGTGTATTCTGTGGTTGTTGGGTGGAATAATCTGTAGGTATCTATTAAGTTCATTTGGTTGATTGACAAGTTTAGTTTCTGGATCACCTTGTTGGTTTTTTGCCTAGATGATCTATCTAGGGCTGTTAGTGGAGTATTCAAGTCCCCTGCTATAATAGTGTTTGAGTCAATATCTTTTTTTAGTTACATAGCAGTTGCTTTACAAATACTGGTGCTCCTGTGTTGGGTGCATATATGTTTTGTTGATGAATTGATGATATTAAGATCACAACTCCTGCCTTCTTTGGTGATCCTTTTGCCTGGAAACTCCTTTTCCTTCCTTTAACTTTGAGTCTGTGTGCATCCCTTGTAGTGAGATGAGTCTCCTGGACACAGCAAATAATTGGCTCATGGTTTCTTTTCCAGTTTGCCATTCTGTGTCTTTTCAGTGGTGCATTTAGTCCATTCACATTCAGGCTGATTATTGAAATGTGACTTTCTCACTGTCATAGGTTCTTATAAAGTTTGTTCTTTGCTTGCTCGTTTTCTTTTGGCTTTGGGGTTAATGTATGTGTGTGTTTTCAAGTTTCTTATTCCACTGCATTCTCTGTTGATTCTTTGCTCTGCTGTTCTCTTGATAAGCGTGCGATCCTTCATTTTTTCTTTCTTCTGTGCTTAATAACTTTTTATGTGTCTCCTGTAGAGCTTGTCTGGAAGCTGCATAACCTCTTAGGGATTGGATGTCTGGGAAAGGTTTTAATTCTCCATCACTGGTGAAGCAGAGCTTGGCTGGATAGGAAATTCTTGGTTGAAATTGTTTATCTTTGAGAACTTTGAATATAGGGCTCCAGTCCCTTTTTGCTTGTAGTGTTTCTGCCAATAGGAATAGCAACAAAGTGAAACATAACAAACAACAATAACAACAACAAAACAAGAAAACTAAGAACACACACACATGCCTAGCACAATGTGAATAGAGAAGAAAAACAGAGACTGGAGGGGAAAAAAATTCATGTCGAACCCTCACACATATATTGACACACAACTTAAACTATAAAAAATGAAAATAAAAAAACCCAGAAGAACAAAAGAGCAAACACAAACCAACAGCAACAACAAAACTGAAAGATGAACACTCAATCATTTACATGCACGCACAAACAGAAAAAGACAAATAAAGGAAGAAAGAGACAGACAAAGAAAAGAAAAAAAAAATTTGGCGAGATGCAGATCAAACCCTCACATACACATTCATGCACAAAGAAAAAATATTTTAAAAATAGATGAACTAACAAATAGTCAAAAAAATGTTTTAAAAAATTTAAAAAATTGAAAATTAAAAAAACAACTGTCCTCTTGCGACAGGTTGTGTAATTGTTCCTCTAATCATGTCTCTCCTGCAGAGCCACCTCTTTCCTTCTCACCTCTGTGTCCGAAGCAGGGGAGGAGGAGGGGCAGTGGAGGTGGGTGGGGTTGCAGTCCTCCCCTCCCACTCTGGTATGATCAGGGAGATCTACTCCAATGGGGTGGTATGGGATTTTCTCTTCCTCAGCTATGTAATCACGTGGGGTGCCCCAGCCAGTCCTATCTTGGAATGGAGTTCTCCTATTTTGACTGATGTCTATGCTCCGCCTGGGTTTGTCCCTCTCAGTTGTGGCCCAGCTGTGTGGGCCTGACAATCAGAGGTTTGTTGGGGAGGAGGGGGTTTGGGTCAGCCCTGGACTCACCACTGATCTTTTTGGATTTCTTCCTCCTCCTTTTCTGGACAGACCCTTTGTCTCTCGACTGGATCAGTGTAGGGTGTGGAACGCCTGGAACTCAACCACTTGTCAGGTCCCTTCAAAGTTTGTGCATTCAGGATATTCCCTCTGGGTCAAGATCAATCCCTGAGTAGTCAACTCATCAGTCACAGAGATCGGGTCTGTTGCTCTGTGGTGAGCAACTTGGAGCACTTTCCCGTCCCACCTTCCAGATGGTGGTTTGGTGCCTCTCTTATCCTCTTCCATGGGAATTTGCCTCTGGACTCCCTCTGTAGTCCCTGCTACCAGTGCCCTGCCATGCACTGAAGTGGTGAGGCAAAGTCAGGTGTGCTACATTTTTTTATCTAGTTCCATTTCGATGAGCAGCATTGATCATTCCACAGTTTTGCTATTGTGAAGAGTGCTGCGATAAATATGCATGTGCAGGTATCTTTTTTGCAGAATGATTTGAGTTCCTCTGGGTATATTCCCAATAAAGGTTCATATGGAAGGTCAATTTCTAGTTCTTTCAGAAATTGCCACACTGTTTTCCAAAGAGGTTGTACTAGTTTGCATTCCCACCAGTAGTGTTGAACAATGATGTTTTGATATACATATACCTAGTGAAGTTATTCCTACAGTCAAGCAAATTAGTATATTTATCTTCTCACATAGTTACCTTTTTTGTGTTAAAAGCACTTTAAATCTGCTCTCTCAGTAAATTTCCAGCAAACAATGTGTTCTTATCAACTATAGTCCTCATGCTGTACATAAGGTCTCTAGAATAAGTCATCCTACATAACTACATAATTTTGTACCTTTTAACTTACATCTCCCAATTTCCCCCTTCTACTGTACCTGGTAGTCACCATTCTACTCAGTTTTTAATGTATTCTACTTTTCTTAGATTTTACATTGAGGTCATATGGTATTTTTCTTTCTGCGTCTGGCTTATTTCATTTAGCATAATGTCCTTCAGGTTTATCCATGTTGTTGCAAATGGCAGTATTTTCTTCTTATTAAACATAGAATGATATTCCATTGTGTGTGTGTGTGTATCCTAAATTTAATTAAATATTCATTAATCAACAGACACTTATGAAGTTTCCATTTCTTGGATACTGTGAACAATGCTGAAATGATATTTCTAAGAGTTGCTAATTCTATTTCTATGAGGTATATACCCAGAAGAAAGATTTCTGGGTCATACAAGGACTGACAATTAAGTTTACAAACTCATTGCTGAATATCACTATGGTTACATTGAAGTACTTTCCTTGGGATGCTATGCACTGATTCCAGTGTCTAGTCCACCTGTCAAATAAATTTTGGAACTCTTTTTCTGGAATGGCCATCTGAGCTGTTGTTGTATTACTCTTGATGTCCTGAATATCATACAAATGTCTTTCTTTCAATATTTCCTTTGTCTTTAGTAAAGAAAAAAGTCATTGAGGGTCAGATCAGGTGGGTAGGGAGGGTGGTCCAATACAGTTATTTGTTTACTGGCTAAGAACACTCTCACAGAGAGTGCTGTGTTAACTGGTGCATTGTCATGATGCAAGAGCTCCTTCTGGACCATTTTTGCACATACCGTTCTCATGTCAAGATTTTTAGTTAAGATTTTCCTGTTTTCTATTGATATATATTTGGCCTGCTATGCTTCTCATGGTTAGCTGACAGTTTTGATGCAAAACTCAACGAATTTTTGCACTGTTTTATTCAGTTCTGCTTGTTACGGGCTGTCCTGACCTCTCTTCATCGGTGATCCTTTCTCTCCCATCAGAAAAATGTTTAATCCATTTGTATACTGCTGTTTTATTCATGGCATTATCTTCATGAATTTGGACTAACATGTCCCTCATTTTACTTCCACTCTTGCTATGTTTATTAAGAAATTTTGTTTGGTCGTTGCTCTAATTCAAGCTCCAACATTCTCACAATGGCACACAAAAACATGCAACAATAATGAACACAACTCAGCAAGATACTGCCACATGTTGACATTAACAGAGCTGTGAGACTCTGATATACCAAGGTTATAAAACCTTACTGAGTTGTTTGTATAGTGCTGCCAACGTAAGCACATGCATTTGTCAGACTTTGTATGGTAGTCCTAGTTTTAATCTTTTGAGGAACCCAATATTGTTTTCCACTGTGGCTGTTCCAACTTATATTTCCATGAGCAGTGTGCAAGAATTCCCTTTTCTCTACAGCCTCAAAAAAAGAGAAGACAGTTGTTATCTCTTGACTTTTTGATAATAGCCATGGTAACAAGCCTGAGGTGATGTCCCATTGTGGTTTTGATTTGCCTTTGCCTGGTGAATAATGATGATGAGCACTTTTTCATATACCTGTTGACAATTTTTATGTCTTGTTTGAAAAAATGTCTGTTCAGGTCCTTTGCCAATCTTTCAATGTTTTTGTTGTTTTGCTACTGAGTACAGTGATTTGCTAATATACTTTGGATATTATCCCTTATCAGATATATGACTTGCAGATATTTTCTCTCAATACATAGGCTGCCTTTTTATTTTGTTAATTGTTTCCTTTACTGTGCAGAAGCTTTTTAGTTTGATGTAGTCCCACATTTTAAATTTACTTTGTTGCCTGAGTTTTTGGTATGATATCAAAAAAATAATTGTCAAGACCAATATCAACAAGCTTTTTCCCGATTTTTTTAGGGGTTTCATTTTTTCAGATTTTAGATTTAGGTCTTTAATCCATTTCCAGTTTGTTTTTGTGTATGTGTAAGATAATGGCGGCATGTGGATATTCAGCTTTCCCAACACCATTAATTGAAGAGACTGTTCCTTCTTTATTTTGTGTTCTTACTGCCCTTGCCAAAAATCTGTTGACCATATTTTCTTGAGTTTATTTCTGGAATCTCTATTATGTTCCATTGGTTTATGTCAATAATGTGATATACAACATTAATAGAAAAAATAAAGATAAAAACCGCAAGATCATTTCAAAAGATGTAGAAAAAGCATTTGGCAAAGTTCGACATATTTTCATGATAAAACTCCCAACTAAATAGATATAGAAGGAGATTTTCTCAACACAGCAAAGGCCATTTATGAAAAGCCCACAGTTAACATCATAGCCTATGGAGAAAAACAGAAAGCTTCTCCTCTAAGATCTGGTACAACGCAAGGATGCCAACTCTTGGCATTTCTGTTCAACATGGTACTGAAAGCACTAGCAAGTGAAATCAGACAAGAAAAAAATAAAAATAAAAAGAATTCAAATGTTAAAAAAGAAGTAAAAATATCTCTGTTTGCAGATGACGTGATCTTATATGTAGAAAACCCTAAAGACCACACACACTCAAGCGCGCGCGCGCGCGCACACACACACACACACACACACACACACATACAAATACCAGTTAAAACTTATAAATTTAAAAAGTTGCAGGACACAAATCAATATACAAAAAAATCAATTGTGTTTATTTACACCAATAGTGGACTGTTTGAAAAGGAAATAAAGAAAACAATCTCATTTGTAGTAGCATCACAAAGAATAAAATACGTAGGTATAAATTTTACAAAGAAAGTGAAAGATCTGTACACTGAAAATCCTAACATTGATGAAAGAAATTGAAGAAAATACAAATAAATGGAAAGATATCCCATGTTTGTGAACTGGAAGAACTAATATTGTTAAAATGGCATACTATCCAAAGCAATTACAGGTTCAACACCAATTTGGTAAAAGTTCCAATAATACCTTTGCAGAAAAATAAAATACAATATAGTTCTTAAATTTGAATAGAATGCAAAAAAACCCCGAATAGCCAAAGAAATCTTGAAAAAGAGCAAAATTGGAGGCATCATGCTTTTTGATTTCAAATTATATTTAAAAGCTTTAGTAATAAAAACAGTATGATACTTAATTCCATGACTTTAATCACTATGTTTTGTGCATATCTACTGTGACATTTTCAAATCTGACAGCATACTCATTACAAAGTTTTACCTCCTTCATCTTGACTCAAAAATATTTTAAATATGCTATGAAGTTCCTTGCTGAGATTAATATGAACATACATCCCTGCATTCGTTGTTTTTTTTTCCCCTGCTGCATACGTTATCACAGTTTAATGGCTTAAAGCAACATAGATTTGTTATCCTACAATTCTTCAAGTCAGAAGTCTAAAACCGGCAGGCAGGCCAGTGTTCCTTGTAGAGGCTCTAGTGGAGAATCTCTCTCCTTGACGTTTCCAGCTTTTTCCTTCTTCTAGATGCTGCCTTCATTCCTTGCCTTGTAGCCCATCACCATTCTGATCTCTGCTTACAAAGTTATGTCTCCCTTTCTTATCTGACCTTTCCACTTCCTTTTTACAAGGACCCTTATGACTACATTAGACCCACCCCAGATAACCCAGGATAATCTGCTTATCTCAAGAGCTTTAAATTAATCACATTTGCAAATTTGCTCTGTTATGTAAGGCAACATAGCCACAGGTTCTGGTTATTAGGATGTGGACATCTTTGGGTAGTGAGGGGTATTATTATGCCTGCTACAATGCCCCAGCTTATTTGATGGACCTCGTCATTAAGGAAAATAACATTTGATGGTCATGCATTAAAAACCTTGTGTGTTGAATAATAGTGCATGGTCTCCCTACAGCTTAAAAAATATTTAACAAACACTTGACAATTTCTTCCTCAAGTGATTTTTTAGTTTTGTCCTTCAACATGAATCATCATCCTGATGAAATGTTTCTGCTGTTTTAAAAGAAACGAGCCTTGTGTGATTTCAATTCAATGGATTTTTTTTTACCTTTGCCAGAAGGATTCTTCTTTCTTTTGCCAGTTGCTTACCTAACCTCTTTCTTTCAGCTGATGCAAGTTGTTTCCCTAACTGCCCGCACGTTGGGACCCTTCCCTTTTCTGAACTTCTTTGGTTATAACTGTCTTTACAGTTCACATGATAATAAACACATATTATTTGAGTTACCTCCTCTTGGGATGTGAATGGTAGATCTAAAGGGAAACACAATATGTACTAATTTCAAATAAACTCTTTAAAATTTTTCTATTCCAAATAAGTACCACCTTTCAAAGCAGTCACTGTGAAAAGCTACACATTTATTCCAAGACCCTGATGTTATATAGTATTTGAAACTGACCTTAGGGTTTATTTAGAAGTCATATTAGAAAATCAGCTATGTTAATTCACAGATTCAGCTTGTATTTTACTAGCATTAGCCATAGACAAAATGTATTTTAGCCCCCTTACTTGCCTTTTAGGAAACTGAATCCAAGCAACCAAATTGCGCTGCTCACCTCTTTTCCCATGAAATGAATTCACTAATTTTTAAAACACTTCATAATTCCTGCAAAACGACAACTGCAGTACAACCTGGACTGGAAAACTTAGTTAAAGTTTGAGGCTAAAATGGAATCTCCTAATTCAACCCAATCTAAATTTGGAAACTGAATATTCATGGAAAGTGGATGGTTTGGGGATAGGGAAGGGCAGCCAGTCTATATACCCAAATGGTGCATGGACAAGGATGCCAGGTCCAACTAATCCACAGACTCCATGTGAAAGAGAGTACCAGCCAAGAGACCCAGCACTTCTGCTAAAGGAAGATCCTGGGTACTATCCAAGCGTGCTCCCTCCATGTTAACAAGAAGTTCAAGAATGTTCACCATTCCTGAGCATTGAGGCAAAAGAGAGGAGACAAGATGGTAAGTGAGCAAAACTGTGTGTCACATGTGAGCATATACTATTCTGCCCAATAGTATAATGTGACGTACCACAATTCAAAGCCTAAAGGATCACATTAGGAGTAAAGGTAGACATATTCCAAACAAAGAAGTGTGGAAATTCCCTTCTACATATAAATGGGAGGAGAAAGAAATAGTGGCACCAATACCAACAATGTATGTGCAAAAATATACTTTCGGTTACTTTTAAAACTAATCTGTCCAAATCTCTTCACTGGGGAAGATTATATCAGAATATATTTTTGTATTTTAGTTTCATATCTTTATTTCACACATTACCATGAATACCCGTCTTACACAACCTTAGAAACAATTTTCTATTATTCATTTAAATTATACAAATATCTCTAACGAGAAGCATGAATATCCAGTTTTCTCTGTTCAATGTTTGCTTTATGAAATGCAAAATTAATAACTGATTTTTAAAAAGCAAAGACAATATTGTTTTCAAAGGTATATTTTTATTTTTCTTGAACAGTACAACTTCTGAAACTCAGAGAATTATGCAGCCAATAGAAATGTGTGGTATACATCAAAAGCTCAAACTTTCACCAACACTGTATTTTTAATTTGAAGTGATAAAAATAGAGTTGGGGACTGCCTTCAGCTTTTATGACAGTGGTAGTCATTCATTCTTGGGAGATATTGATACACTTTTGGCATAATTAAAAGAAAAACAAATAGAGTAATTATAATGAAATGACTGCTATTTTCTATCTATGCAGATGCTTCTCTTTCTAACTTTAAAATGATTCACATCCTCCTGGGACAGGACAACAATTAGGCTTGTGGAGTAGATTGGAAACAAAATATAAAGACAGGATGGTGCTAAATAGGGAGGTACTAGATGAAGTAGCAACTCTGGCCAGATGAATAGATGAGCAACAATAAAGGACATGAAAAGTAAATCCCTAAAGAATTATTTAAAGGGTTCTTTTCTGTCTGTTGGGGCTTTTCTCTTGAAAACATAAAGCCAGATTGTTTTGTTACTTTCTGAACTCATTTTATGTTATTCAAAACATACTCTTTGCATAATCTTTATTTTTAATCACATGATGTCTATTTAATGAGTTGTGAATTTTTAAAATTCATGCTTGCTGATATTTATGGTTTTAAATGTATCATAAACTTTAATTGGGTTTGCAAAGTAAGAGGATAGGGACAGGAGACTTGATCAGTTTCTGTAAATGTTCAGTCATATGCTGTGTTTCTTCTATCACACATACATTTTTTAAAAAATTTTAAAGATATGGGGTACAATTCAGGGTTACGTACACAAATGTTCATCAAGAAGGTACCCTTGTTGATGAGGTGTGCCCTTCCCTCCCCTGACAGTTTCCCTCAACTGCCAATCCTACCCCCCACTCCCACCTGGCAGTTTCCCACTATTGCCAATTCCTTTCTTATAGTATTATGATAAATACATATTAAGGATGAAGTCAGCACATTCTTTCACAGAGTTGTAGGGTAATTCAGCTTCCCACATTGTGGATGGAATCTAGAAGTATATTATAGGGAATCTGAAAATAAAGTAACGTCCACTGTGCAGAAGCCAAATTATTCCCACTTGGTTGGCAGTAAATCTGCACCCACTAATAGCACCAAAAATTTAGGCCAGTAAAAATCCAAGAATTCTTATTAAATATTTAAAATATTAAGACATTTAAAATAAACATGAAAACATTAAAAGTACTAAAAACAAATACTAAAATATTAAAGCACTGAAAACAAATATTTGAATTTACTATGAATTTACTATGATCTTGGTTTAATTAGCTATGACACTTATGTAACTCTAAAACAGCCTCAGGTGCTAGAACAGGCTCAGTTCCACAAACATCTGAAAGTCATCATATTCAAAATGAAACCAGAAGTCACCCCTTCAAGCTCCACCCCATTCTATCCCTCCAGTACTCCTTGAATCAGGGCTACACAAGGTACGTAGATGGCTGACATGGTGGTGCACCTGCTCTTTCCTTCAATGCCCTTATCTAGTAAGTATGTCAATGGCATTTCCAGGCAGTCAACAGTGAATTTCCTACTTTGTACTGCCATTTCCATTAATTAAATTGTTAAATGGCTATAACAACTTTTATCTACACTATTCTGATAGCCACTTGGTTGGTTCGTTTATTTCATTTCAACAAATCTTTACTTGGTGCCTACTCAGCACACTATACCAAAAGCCATAGTTATCAAGACGAATTAAAAGCAGTACCTGCTTTAAGTTGAATTATTTTTGAGTAAACTAGACTCATAAATAAAGCATCATCCGCATTTGTATATGAGTTTGTATGGGTTGATGCATAAGTTTGTAGCGTTTTTCACTTGCCCATGTTATGCAAATGTCGCACGATGGCTGACTGGTCAGTTAATCATCTTTGTCAATTCTCAGGTTGACTGACATGGATCATCATGGATTAAATCGTTTAAACGGTCTTCATCGAAGTCTGGTGGTCTTCCTGAATGTGAAGTATCACTCAGGTCAAAGTGGCCCTCTTTGAAATGACAGAACCATTTTCTTGCTGTACTTCCCTGATGGCATCTCCCCATACATGGCACAAATGTTTCGAGCCATCTCCACTGCCTTGACTCCTCTGTTAAACTCAAACAGAAAAATATGTCAGAAGTGTATGTTTTTTTTCTACTTGACACTCCATTTTCTTTAGCTTACAAATAGCATTAGCTTTTTTTAAATCTGCAAAATGCAAGGCATATTCATAAGCACAACATTGTCACTCTTAATGACAAATGATTAAAAAAAAAACCTCCCAACCCCATAGTGCTACATGCCAAAACTGACGCTATGAACTTTTTTTTTATTTGAATATATATATTTATTTAGAATGCAGCACTAATGGCATGATGATAAACTGTCATTCACAAATCTGTACCAAGAAGCACATAATCTTAAAACGTTTTCTTTCCACAAGTAATTTAAGTATAGCATTATTATTATTTGGTAATACAGTCAAAGACGACATTTAGATTCTTCAGCTTTGGGGCATTTAGTAACTTCAACATGATTGTCTAGTCAGGCAGAGGAAAGAAATTCAAAAGCCGTTTCTTTTTCTTCTGCCAGTTCCTTTGCAGTAAG
>CAUYQG010233294.1:0-13126 GCA_963574415.1 Tarsius wallacei | reverse complement strand
TGAGGCGGAAGGATCGCCGGAGCCCAGCAGGTCGAGGCTGTGGTGGCCAGTATTGCCACTGCACTCAATTTTGGGCGAAAGAGTGAGACTCCAAATCAAAAAAAAAAAAAAAAAAGGTCAGCTAGGCTAACCTAGGATGTTTGTTACATTAAGTGTCTTAAATGCATTTTTTATTTATGTTTTTGATCTACAGTGGGCTATTAGGACGCAACCCCACCATAAGTCAAGGAACACCTATATTCAAATATAGACTAGAAATAACATGGAGCCAATTTATTCTGTATGCCCGTAATCCAGGGAAAAGGTATTCCAGTGTAGAGTAAGGGAACATACCTAGCCTCTAGGCTAGGATGGGACATTGAACAGCTACTTTATTCCTTAGAATTTCATTTCATAGAGTTGAATCTTTAACCCCCCACTTACCCACCCACCACATGATCTGTGTAACTACTTTCTACATGCAGTGGCCAAGACAGTGACTCCAATGTAGGAGGGCAATTTTGTCCTCCAGGTCAGTAGTCCCCAACATTTTTGGCATCAGGAACGGGTTTTGTGAAAGACAATTTACAATTTTTCCATGGAACTGTGGGAGGTGAGGGGGTGTGGAGATCATCAGGCATTAGATTCTCATAGGGAATGCGCAACCTAGATCCTTTGCATGCACAGTTCACAATAGTGTTCATGCTCCTATGAGAATCTAATGCCACTGCTGATGTGACAAAAGACGGAGCTCCACTCAACCCCCGCTCACCTCCTGCTGTGCAGCCCGGGGTTCCGAGCCCCCATCTGCAGCCCAGGGGTTGTGGACCCCTGCTCCAGGGGACATCTGGCAATACCTGAAGACTTTTTTGCTTGTTGCAAGAGGAGGGAGGGATGCTACTGGTATCCCTAGTGGGTGGAGGCCAGGGATGCTGCAAAACATCCTACAACATACAGGACAGCCTCCATAGCAAACATGATGCAATCCAAAATAGCAATCAATAGTGCTGAGGTGTAGAAATCCTGGTCTAGAGCAGTGGTTCTTAACCCTCAATGTCCACTAGAGACACCCGGGAAACTTTACAAAAATCCCTACGTCTTGGTCCATCCCCAGGCCAACTAGATCAGAAACTCTGAGATGAGGGCCCAACCACGGCATTGGTGCTCTTTTAAGAGCTCTCCAGGTTCTAATGTGCAGCAATAGTTAAGAACTACTGGCATAAAGAGAGGATGCTATCCAAAACATCCTATTCCTAAGTCTCTCAAATATCAGACTCCTATAAGCATCCATTTTGTGTCTCTCATGGAGTCTTCTGCCCAAACTATGTCCCTATAATTTACTTAGTCAATTTGTCATCGTGGAGCTCTTGAAATGTGTCAGACAAAGATAGGTTTTGTCTTTACCCTATCAAATGAAAGGAGATTACAGAGGGCTTCTCTGGTAAACCACGCCACGGCATACTTCCTACACGTCAGCGGAAACCCGAATTAAACATGGTTAACAGGAAAGCTAGTTGAGGAAGATAATGAGCATCTATTAGCTCTTTGGCAGCTGTATTCATAGTACATAGGATTATTCAGTAGCAGGAAAGGTCAGCCTTATATCAAGTCTGTTTAGCTTAATGAAGCCAAAAAGAACAGTTGTTTTTGCATTTTTTAGGTAGAAAAACATGCATTCTGAAGTCACTCTTGTTAATTTGTTGAAAAGTCATTGGAAAAGATGTTTTACCAAAAGAAAAAAATTGTCATAGTTTTTGTGGAAGATCAAAACATATTGCCTATATCATCTTTTAATTGTCAAGACACACCAAAGAGAAGTTTCTTACCCTGTTTCATTTAAGACTAACAGCTTGGGGGAAAAAAATCAGAGGCCTCTTTGTTCTTTGAAAATCCTCTGGGCAGCCCTGTAGTCCTGGGGTTCAAAGCTTTCATGGTCTGTCCCCTGGGACCTTTGGCAAAACAACCCATCAGTACACATGGTTTTGTTTTTTAATTGTGTTATTCTTTATTGGGGGTATGATTTGCTTGGGGTTATGTCAACTCCAAGCACTCCAGTTATGCTTGGTAGTACAAGCCTCTCAGCAAAGCACAGCTTCTCTCCATTGCATCTCGGTCGAGGCAGTTGCTGGTCCCCCCTCACAGCAGCAAAAGGGAACTATTGAGTAAAGGGTTCATGGATGCAGAGGGGTGGCTTGCAAGCACAGAATTTGCCCCCAACTCTTTCATCTTAAACACTGTGATACTGCTCACTCTCAGCTTTAGTCTCTCAATGATATTTGAGGCTGAACATTTTGTTGTGGGGTTATACTGTGCACAGTAGATGTTTACAAAAATTCCTGGCCACTACCCACTAGATGCCAGGAGTGTCCCAAATGGTGGTGACAACCAAAAAATGTCTCTAAACATTGCTGAATGTCCCCAGTGGTGGGGCAAAATCACCCCCAGTTCAGAACCTCTGTTGCAGACTCATCAGCTTCTAGCCAATAGTCCAACAAAGAACTGTTGGGTGGCTTTCAGTGTGTGAAGCAATGAGGAAAGGGGCTTGCAAATCCCATCCGATTGCTGCTTTGAGACTGTCCTTTGGCTGCTATGTGGGGAATGGGGAGAAAGAAGGCAAGAAGATATTTTAGGAAACCAGCTAAATTCATGGCACTAGTCCAGGCAAGAGGAGTTGGTTGCATAGAGTGGGATTATAGCAGTGGAAATGAAGAGGAAAGGACGGATTGGAGAAATGTTTGGAGAGAGAGCCACAAGCCACCAGGACCAGTTGATGGACTAGAAAGAAAGTGTACAAAGCAGATCAGCACCCAAGATGACTCTTAGGCTGTTGGCCCTAAGTGCCGTGTACTGAGATGTAGAATACTAGATAGGAGAAACTCGTGGAATGGGGGAATTCTAGGGTAGAGGGGATCAAGAATCCTGCTTTCAGCGTGTCAGGTTTGAAATACTGGTAGCTAGTCCAGCAGGGATGGGAAGACAGTAACTGGGTTTAAAAGTTCTAGGACTCAAGGGAGAGGAGTTGGGGAACTAGGTTTGGTCAGAAAAGAGATAGTTCCCCCTTGGAGCTGTGGGGAAGTGAGTATAGATGGAAAGGAATTGAGAACTTCATACTCTTGCCAGCTCTGTAATTTCTTTTTTTTTTTTTTGAGTTGGAGTCTCACTCTGTCATCCAGACTGGAGTGCAGTGGCCGCTCCTGGCCACCGCAGCCTTGACCTGCTGGGCTCCGGCGATCCTTCCGCCTCAGCCTTCTAAGTAGCTAGAACTACAGGCGCGCTACCACGCCCGACTAGTTTTTGATTTATTGTGGAGATGAGGTCTCGCCAAGTTGCCCAGGCGGGTCTCGAACCCACGGGCTCAGGCAATTCACTCACCTCAGCCTCCCAAAGCACGGGATTATATAGGCTGAGCCACTGAGCCCCGCTCAGCTCTGTAATTTCAATCTCTGTTTTCAATCCCCACCTCCCAACAGATTAGAGACAACAAATTAGAAGTGGGAAGAGGCTAGTGGAGACTAAGAATGGCTATATTTAGTAGGAGGCTCAGTTAAATTTGAATTTCACATAAACAATGAATAACATTTTACCTACTTATATTTAGGATCTACGCATTTTGTCTGGTAACCCTCAAAGGGGCCAACAAACCAGAGAAAGATGGCGATGTTTTAATAGTCATGATGTATGCCATAAGACAGAGCAAATGGAGCAGTGCTTGACATGCTCTTTGTTTGAGAAAATGGGGAAATGTGCAGCACGTTTGAAAATGTATTTCCAAAACGTCATGTGTGATAAAGAGTTAAGTATCCCTCTAGCAACCACAGCCAGTCCTAAAGAAGCCCCAACTTCCCAGTCCTCTATGCTGCTATACTATAGATGAATTTTCTGGACAATTTTATAGGACTAAGGGACACAAAAGCATCTTAGCAGATGGAAAAAGGAAAGGGTCAGGGATGTGAGAGCTCATTATTCATAATGGGGCAAGAAATTCCAAAGCAATAGTAGCATTCATTGATCATGGCACAAAACACTTTACAATTTTGTTTTGTTTTGTTTTTACAATTTTTTTTTTTGAGTCAAAGTCTCACTCTGTCACCCAAGCTGGAGTGCAGTGGCACACTCGTGGCTGCTGCAGCCCAGACCTGTTGGGCTCAGGTGATCCTTCCGCCTCAGCCTTCCAAGTAGCTGGAACCACTGGCATGTGCCACCGTGGCCGGCTAATTTTTTTTTTTTTGGTGTATTGTAGAGACAAGCTCTCACCATGTTGCTCAGGCTGATTTTGAACCCCTGAGCTCAGGCAATACTCTTGCCTCCGCCTCCCAAAGTGCTGGGATTACAGGTTTGAGCCACACTTGGCTACAATTTTTTTAAACTTATGCTTTGCAAGTGAAGAAACTAAGATCTTGTGATGAGATATGCAAATGGTAGAGCCTGATAAAACCCAGGTCATTTGACTCCTAAGCATAAACTTTACTCCGGGATGACACTCAGAAGATTGATCAATTGTGGGACACAAGATGGGAAGAAGTAGAACATGATGACCCTTGAGCTGAGCCATCCTGCAGACCCCATCATGCCATGCATGCTGGGTCACTCAGTGGGGGAACCTGGGTGGCTCAGAGAAGTGCTCATTTTCTAACCTGTACTGAAGTTCTGTACTTTGATATTTTACCATTTGCTCAGATGTGCTGGTGCTTACGGGCTGAATACCGACCTCATCCCCAGCCTATTTTCCACCAGGCCTTCTTTCTGCGGAGGCCTGTCTCCACTTGTCAGATAAAACACGAAAATTTATTTGCAGAGCAAATGACTAAAAGTAAAGGAGAAGCCAGATTGTCTGCTCCCTTGAGCATTGGTAGACAGACAGTTTTTAAATAGAAGCACATGCATGGGGTTCTGAAAGCTGTACAGGAACAGCAAGTCCTGGTCAGAGATCCCTCTAGAAAGAGAAACTCAAGCTCCTGTCCTGACTATTGAAAATGGGGGTGGGAGGGGGATTTGACTGTTCAGAGAAAAGCTGGTCTGTTTCCTGTGAAATCCCAAGACTATGAAATAAACTTAAAATAATTGTAGAGTCGTCCCCCTCCAGCCTGGCTGGTTAATTATGCTGAGCACAGATACGAGGAAGAAAGCTATGGACCACCCAATAAGTGGCAAGTGTCTAATGTAGTGATTGTCTAGAATATTTATTTTGTATATTCCTTGGGATGTATATCTAAGGTTATACATATCATTTGGCCCTAATACAAACTGAATTTTTTTTTTTTTTGAGTTGGAGTCTCACTCTGTCGCCCATACTGGAGTACAGTGGCCGCTCCCGGCCACCGCAGCCTTGACCAGCTGGGCTCCGGCAATCCTTCCGCCTCAGCCTTCCAATAGCTGGAACTACAGGCGCATGCTACCACACCCGGCTAATTTTTGAATTATTGTAGAGATGAGGTCTCACCAAGTTGCCCAGGCGGGTCTCGAACCCGCGGGCTCAGGCAATCCACTCACCTCAGCCTCCCAAAGCGCGGGATTACAGGCTGAGCCACCGAGCCCGGCTACAAACTCAATTTTAAAAACGTATAATCCTTATGATGTCTGTATACTGCAAGTCAAGCTTAAACATTTTGCAAATTGCCTGTTTTTACTGCCTATAAGAGTATATTTATAAAATCTCAGTTTATGGAAAGGAAAACTAGTGGGAGGTAAGGTGGAGAGGGGTGTGAAGACAGGAGAGTGTCCTCCTCTGTTGTACAGCAGATGGTTTGTTTGAATCTGAACCCACAATTACCATTTTATTCTATGAATTCTTGGTGCTCCTAGAATACAAGCTCTTTTTCCTTTCAGTGGCCCTTCCCTGCTGTGCAATGGAGACTCTGCCTGATCTAACCACCACTCTTTGTTCTTCTGTTCTTCTGCTTATTTCTGCCCACCCTTGTTGGGCAGATTAAAAACATTTTGGGTCTTTTTGTTTTCCTGCTAGATAATGACCTTCCTGTTTCCATGCCACAAATTGATTCTCTTTCATTTGTCAGCAGCCTTCACTTCTGTGTCATGGTTGGTTGCTGTCTTTCTACTTCAGGGTACCTCTTACCTATTAGGAATTAGAGTCCAAGTTTAACTGCTCTGTCCTCACAGCTGTGTATTGCCACAATTGATGACACAATATTGTGCCACTGATCTAAGTGTACAATGACCTTCGTGTATGTATAAATATATTAGTCATCTATAGCTGCATAACAAATGATCCTAAAACATAACAACTGAAAACAACAGTATTTACAATGTCACAGTTTCTGTGGGTCAGGAATCTGGGAGTGGCTTAGGTGGGTCCTCTGGCTCAGGAACTCACTGACTGGAATCAAGGTGGTAGCCATGGGCTATAGTCACCTCAAGGCTCAACTGGAGAAGAAACCACTTCCAAGTTCACTCAAGTGGTTGTGGGCAGGATTCACTTCCTTAAAGGCTGTTGAACTGAGAGCCTCTGTTCCTTGCTAGCTGTTGGCCAGAGGCCTCCCTCTGTTTCTTTATCACATCAGCCTTGCTATAGGGTAGTTTCCAACATGGTGACTTGCTGCCCTAGAGAGAGCAAGTGAGAAGAGCCAGAAAGCACAAAGTGACAGTCTTTAGAACTTAATCCTAAAAGTGATATCCCACCACCTCTGCCACATTTTGTTTGCTAACAGCAAGTCACTAGGTCCATCCTACACTCAAAGAGAGACGACTATACAAGGGTGTGAACATCAGGAGATGGGAATTATGGGGGCCATTTTAGAAGCTGCCAACCACTGTGCAATAGTGCAGCATGACATGAAATTAAGAAATTTATGTGGATTTAAGCAGCAAAGTGGAGATCACTTCCCTTTGCCATTTTATTCCCAAACACCAAATCCACTCAGAATATCAGAGAAATCTAGGCTAGAACGGTATGTGTGTGTGGGGGGGGGTGCCAAAAATGTATACACATTTTAAGAGATGTTATCTATGTATTACTTTTCGAAGTTGAATTAAATTACGGTAGCCATATGTAGTATGATGTTCGCTCAAAGGTGCTTCTACCATCTTCTTTGACTGTCCTGCTTGCCACATGGGCAGTCAAATTTCATTTATTTCATGCCATGCTAGCATTTGATTAACTCCATCTTTTGAGCGAACATCATACTTAAAATGTGTATACGTTTTTTAGCATCCCCTGTATATGAGGTAATAAATCAACCAAAGTGCTTAAAATGACTATTATTTTCTAAGATCAAAAATGCCTTACACGGTGCCTTTATAAGACTCCATTGAAACAGACTTGAAGTGAAAAAGGAAATGATTAAATGAAACATTATGTCCCACATTGGGCAAAGGCATTTTAAAACTAGGCAGTCACTTAAACCTAAAAGTATAAGAATCTTAGAAAATGCAGGAGAAACCTTTATAGAAATTGGAATAGGCAACCAATTCCTGACCAATACCCCAATAGCTCTTGCTATAAGAGATAAGATTGACAAGAGGGACCTTATCAAACTGAAAAGCTTCTGTAAAGCAAAATAAACCATTAAGAGAGTGGGGAGACAGTCCACAGAATGGGAAAACATATTTGCCAACTATATATCTGACAAAGGCCTAATATCCACTATCTACAAGGAACACAAATGTACTGAAGACAAAAAAGCAAACAGCCCTATTAAAAAGTGGGCAGGCCAGGCTCGGTGGCTCAGCCTGTAATTAATCCCAGCACTTTGGGAGGCCGAGGTGAGTGAATTGCCTGAGCCCGCAGGTTCGAGACCAGCCAGGGCAACTTAGCGAGACCTTGTCTCTACAGTAAATAAAAACTTAGCTGGGTGTGGTAGTGCATGCCTGTAGTTCGGGCTACTTGGAAGGCTGAGGCGGAAGGATCACGGGAGCCCAGCAGATCGAGCCTGCCACTGCACTCCAGCCTAGGCGATGGAGTGAGACTCCAAGTCAAAAAATTAAAAAATAAATAAAAATAAAAAGTGGGCAAAAGATATGAATAGACACTTCTCAAAAGAAGATTTACGAGCAACCAACAGATACATGAAACAATGTTCAGCCTCACTAATCAAACAAATACAAATCAAAACCACCCTGAGATACCACCTAACTCTAGTCAGGATGCCCATCATCAATTACCCAAAAAACAGCAGATGCTGGAGAGCATAAGGAGAAAAGGGAACACTTCTTCACTCTTAGTTAGAGTGCAAACTAGTATAACTTCTGTGGAAAACAGTGTGGCAATTTCTAAAAGATCTAAAAACTGGCCTTCCATACGACCCAGCAATCTCCCTTCTGGGAATATACCCGAAGGAGCTCAAATCATTGTACAAAAAAGATACCTGTGCACTCATGTTTATTGCAGCACTATTCAACAATAGCAAAAACATGGAACCAACCGTGCTCCCATTGAAAGAGGACTGGATAAAAAAAATGTGGTACATATACATGATGGAATATTATGCAGCCATAAAGAAGGACAAAATTATGGACTTCCCAGCAACTTGGATGAATTTAGAGTCTATCATATTCAGAGATCTATCACAGAAACAAAGAACGGAGTACCACATGTTCTCACTCATAAGTGGACCCTGATCATTTATCATAATAATACTACATGAAAAAGATTGGCAACAGTGAATCACTGCCAGGGTACCTGATCCCAAACCAGGTGAAGTGAGGACAAATGGGAGGCCTAAACTTCACCTGTACAATGATCACTTATGTACCTTACCCTGAATTGTACCCCACATCTTTAAAATTAAAAAATATATATATTATCTTCTCTTGCAAAAAAAAAAAAAAAAAAACTAAGCAGGCTTTCATGGTGTGAAAACACAAAGAAAATTTTGATTTCTTTTGGCTTTATGCATCAAACACTGCTTTAAGCATAATTAAATTAGATTTGACCTATTAAATCACTGAATACACACTCATTTCTACTGCACATGCTGTTTAAATGGTGCAAGACAATTCAACATTTCAGACTCTTTCTATCTAAGACCAAAATTTTCTAACACTTGCCATATCCAGTGGCTCTTTTTTTTTTTTTTTTGAGTTGGATTCTCACTCTGCTGCCCAGACTGCAGTGCAGTAGCATGCTCCCGGCCACCGCAGCCTCGACCTGCTGGGCTCTGGAGATCCTTCTGCCTCAATCCTTCCAAGTAGCTGGAACTACAGGCTTGGGCTACCATGCCTGGCTATCCAGTGGCTCTTTACAAAGGAACTAATAAGTTCACATTGCCTAACTAGGTAAATCATTTTTCTTGATTTTCTTTCTGGGATGTAATAACTGGCCTAGTTTCCTTTTCCCAGACATTTTTCTACTTAAACCAAGGCTTCTTAATGCCTACACTGTATCTACCTCATTTTAGAGCAGTGGTTCTTAGCAGGTGTAATGTTATCCCTAGGGGACATTTGGCAATGTCTGGAAACATTTTTGATTGTCACAACTTGAGGTGGGGGTGCTACCAGTATTTTGTGGATCAAAGCTAGAGATGCTGCCAAACATCCTACAATGCACAGGACAGCATCCCAAAACAGTTATACAGACCCCAGATGTTATTAATGCTGAGGTTGAGAGACCAAGGATTAGATTACTTTTCTTAAAGAGGTAATTTGTCATCTTTTGTTCAATAAGTTCAGGAAGCTAATTCAATCTCAAGTTAACCTTGATTCTGGCCTTGCTCTTACCTCACCCTAATTCTAATGACTGAAGTTCGGGTAATCAACCCTTTACCTTGGTACCCCAGATATCTCACACCTTCACGCTCCTGGGTAGTTCCTAAATGGGCAAACCCTGAAGAGATACCAGTTTTGAACTAAAGCTCTGAGACCTCATGCCAGGATACTGCCTCTGATTTGCTGGCAGCATGGGCCCAAGCTGATGTCTCTCCTGCGCTATCTAGTCAACTTCCCTATCATCACCTGCTGGCTTCTACATATTTCTTGGCCCTTTTGGGCACTCACTGTCTGTCCATCTGCCCACCCACCTCCATGCTCCTGCTGTCTGCTCAACTTTCAGACACCACATGCCTGGGGTCTCCCAGATGGTCTATAGCCCCACTCTCTGGATATGGTTGTCCAGCTGTCTGAATGTCTCCTCGTATACTTAAGCATGGCCTGGTTCAAACTTCTGTTCTTTCCCAATTTCGAAGTCTAGTTTCTAAGACCTTGCTTCTCCTAGTCTGGTCTCCCTATTGCCCCCATGACCTCTTATTCTTACCCATGTAATAGACCCAGCTCTGTGTTGCCTATTACCAGAGTAACAAATAAAATCATGAAAACTAAATTCATTAGTTGGATGACGATTGGTTTTGCATAGATAAAAATGGCAGCAAAATAGTCTTTTAGCTGAATTTTTAAATTTTTCAGTTTTTTTCTGTGTGCTTAGGGAGACTTCTTAAGAACTCATTGTGAAGCTACCAGCTCAGTCATAATGAGGAAAGGAGGGTCATTAAAAGACAGAGGGAAGATTAGGAGAAATGGTGTGGTTTCCCAGATGGGATCCTGGAACAGAAAAATGACAGTGGAAAAACTGGTGAAATCTAAATAAAGCCTGGGGTTTAGTTAATTGTAATGCACCAATGTCAGTTTCTTAATTTTGACAAATGTACCCCAGCCACGCAAGGCATTAACTTTGGGGAAACTGGGTGAGGAGTTAAAAAAAAATAAACTCTAAGGGACAATTTGGATAATTTTTATGCTGTGAAGAAACCCTTCAAAAAGTAATTTTGTTTTGCTTTGTTTTGTTTTAGGAGGATATGATTCCAAGACCAATTCTGTTTCCTCCCCTGTCCAGATGCCATCTCTTAGGTCAAAACTGTGAGACAAGCATTTTCCAAGGGAACCATATGGTTGGTCTTCAGATTCTTCTTAGCTCAGAATGGTTTGAAACAGATGTTTTCATGCAACAACTTGAGGACAGAATTTGTTTCCATGCTGGGAAAGTCACACCCACCCTCATGTGTATTTGTTAATTTCTTCCCAACACATCACCTTCTATTGTAGCAATAGTCTTCCACTCACAAATATATGAAGTCCTGGCCTCAGTGGCCTCACAGAAGCGTACATGGTTATCAGAAAGGTTTGGCCGGAACCCCATATGAGGAAAGATGTGAGTTTCACTTCCTGACATTTTCTTTTCTTTCTTTTTTTTTTTTTTTGAGTTGGAGTCTCACTCTGTTGCCCAGACTGAAGTTCAGTGGCACACTCCCGGCCACCGCAGCCTCTACATGCTGGGCTCCGGCGATCTTTCCGTCTCAGTCTTCCAAGTACCTGGAACTACAGGCGTGCGCTTCCACGCCCGGCTAATTTTTTTGATTTACTGTAGAGATGAGGTCTCGCCAAGTTGCCTGGGTGGGTCTCGAACCCACGGACTGAGGCAATCCACTAGTCTAGACCTCCCAAAGTGCTGGGATTACAGGCTGAGTCACCGAGTACGGCCCTGACATTTTCAATGTGACGGAATCCAGGTAAGCAAATGCCCTCTGTCCTCGAATGTGATTTTTCCACTTATTCTGGATGGCCACCACTGAAAAGCTTCCTGCTGGAGGGGCAGATACTGCCAGAGAGACAGATGAATTTGGTAAAGTCATTACAGAGGAACTATGATGAACCCCTTCCTCATGTAACTACTAGATTGTCAAAGAATGTGTTCAACATGGCATCTCCCAATTATGACATTTTCCTGCAACTAGGGAGAGGCCAAGCATAATTTTTCGGGGAGTAAAACTTCCAGCAGAAAACTGCTCAGATAATTACTCAAGGTTTTCCCTAAGGTATTTTCCAAGACAATGTGAGTAAGCCTAGTTAAGGGTGTTTGCAGGATAATATTTGAGAATCTGTTGTTTTATGCAGCATGTGTTTGCTCTCTTCAAGAAAGACTGTGACAAGACTTTTTAAATGGAGAATCCCATTTTCACTCAAGATCGTGCCTGTTTTAAAAGTATTTGCTTTAACACTACTAAAATATTATTAAAGAAAATGAAACATCCACACAGCCAGCGTCTCCCTTGCAAGACCAAAGGACCACCCTTCCATAAAGAGCTTAGTAAAAATCAGTAAATCAGTCTTAATATGGAGAGAATACACTGATGATAAAATTACACTTTTTTAAAATTTTGTATTATACAGAAAAATGTTAAGAGTGAAGTGCTTTTTCTTTCCTCCATAGATTATGCCTCGCCCACTACATGCAAATAGTACCCCTAAGTCATGACAACCGAATTGTCTCCAGATGTTGCTGAATGTCCCCTGGGGGGGTGGGCACAACAATACCCTCCACTCCTACCCCTTTGAGAACCACTGCTAGCTTTTAAAGGGCAGAAATAACTGCCCTAGAGCAGTTTAAAAAGATAACATAAAAATAATGATGTTTCAGGATTAAAGATTTAAAAAGTTCACATATTACTATCTTTTTAATGAAAACGAGATGCTGCAAATGCAGACAACAGGGCAAGCACATAGGACCTGGCTCTTGTGTAGAGATGCCACACACCTTGCTAGGTCGCTAGGCTACAATGGGCACCTCTGGAAAAGGCTGCTGGGATTCAGTCCACAGGTGCAAACCAACATATGAGGGAAATCATGCCTGGGACAGAGAAAATGAACACAAGCGCTTCAAAGTAACCCAGGCAAAGGAAAAATGGAAGAACAAAGAATATTTGGTTACGCAGGCACTATTTGTGAGTACCCAGCACTTTGGAAGCCGAGGCAAAAAATTGAGCCCAAGAGTCTGAGACCAGCCTAGGCAATACAGCGATCCCCATCTCTACAAAAACAAAAACAAAACAAAAAAAACCCCCAAAACTTAGCCGGTCTGGGCAACAGAGTGAGACTCCAACTCAAAAAAAAAAAAAAGAGAGAGTAGATAAAAGAGATGGTTTCACAACATAGTAAATGTGAATTATCTACTTTAAAGTGGCTAAAATGGTGAATTTTATTTTAACTTTATTATTATTATTTTATCTATTTATTTATTTTTGAGACAACGTCTTGCTTTGTCACCCAGGCTAAAGCAGAGTGGTGCAATCAAAACTCACTGCATCCTCGACCGCTAGAGCTCTAGTGATCCTCCCGTCTCAGTCTCAGTCTCCCAAGTAGCTAGTACTACTGTAGGCATGTGCCACCACGGCCAGCTAAGTTTTGGGGGTTTTTTTGTTTTGTT
>CAUYQG010233292.1:0-32667 GCA_963574415.1 Tarsius wallacei | reverse complement strand
TTTTGCATGAAACAGCTAAAATAGTTTTAAAGAGTTCATCAGTTTTATAGTTTTTATTCATGGTTTCGTAGAGAGAGTAGAAAAGGCTGCTACTCTTCTAAAGTTTTATCCTGCCTTCAGAGCCAGGTAAATACCCTTCCTGGAAATAGTCTAATCCAGAGAAGTAGAAGCTTCTTGTTTCAAAGTGAGAAGAAACCATGCATAAGTAAACAAAAAAAAATTCCTCAGTTTATTAGTAAATATTCTTTATATTGGAAAAATAACAATATTATAATACCTATCTCCTCAAACAGTCATATATTGAATCAAAGTTTAGGCTCTTAATAATTACTTTTTGCTCATTGCTGAAAGGAAAGTATGAGCAGAGAAAGAAAGCAAACCAACACCTGCTCAGAACCAACAGTTTCTTAGGCTTTTCACAAAATGTCCTCATTGTTCACAATGTGCCTTGAAGATAGGTATATGTATTTTTGCACTATCAAAGAGGAAAATGGGACCCAGGTATCTAAGTTCATTGTCCCAAGATTCCCAGATATTGAGTGCCAGAGGCAAAACTCCAGTCAAAATCTGTCTGAATCCAAGAATCTTTCCTTTTTCAATTTTTATATGATATCACCTACTAGACGAAGGAAGTGAGAAAAGATAGTAAAATAGATAATGCAAATGTGTGTTTTATCACATTTGTGATAAAATATTTTTGTTAAAGTTAATGATGGAGGTAGAGTTCAGGAAAGGAGATAAAAATCTACCATATTTATTTCTGATTTTACTGTGGATTTTAGATTTTAGTTCCACAGTAGATATATGGTGAGTATGAAAGGAAAGTAAGCTGTATAGAATTAATTGGTAAGAGTGGTTTGAACATGAACCTAAGAAACTGTATTTGAGCCCAGTAAGAAGATAAAAATAACCAGGGGTCAGAGGTTAAAAGAAGGAGGCTGTTTTGGAAGTAAAAGATATAAAAGCTTGATGTTATGTTTAGTTAAGGCTTGTGAGTCACAGGCAATGAGCAAGGCATGAATTATTAATATAGTTGACCATGAGATGCCTGATTTGTGATAGTTTTCATATTTAAGTAAATTATATCAGTGGCTGAGAATGACCCTTGGGTATGTCTTGGGTCAAAAAGCAATTCTCTGCTTTTCTTTATAGAAAGAAAGGAAAAGAGTCATCATCTGAAGGCTATTCTCTTGGCTCTAGCATTTGGCTTTTCTTATTACTTATTACTTCTTTAATAATGTTTTTTTTTTCCCGATGTTGTCAAATATAGTTGAACACATTCAGAGTAGTTAAATTCACAGCCAAATTTGACATCAACATTAGGAAATCTTTGAAGGTAAACTACACACTGGTGTTCCTCTTCCCATTATCCAACCTAAAGTGTCATTTCCACTCAGCTAATCCCCACTGGAGATTGACAATATACAGCTGAATGCCAGTGGCAACCTCCATCTATCCTGAGAAGTTCTGCTGTGAGGTACGCTGACTGACAGTAATTTAATAAACACTTTAAAGGGAGTCATCAATAAAATTGACCAAAAAATAATGGCCACTATTGATGGATATGATGTATTTTAGGTGAAATTATTAAACAGGCTGCATCTCAGAAGCTGGATCAAGTCTAGACATACAGAACTAAAAATACACAACGAGAAGAGATGGTGGTGAATCTGATTTCTCAGAAGAGAAAATGTAGCCTGATACCCAGTGCCTGGCAAAGATCGAGTGCTCAGTAACTCCCTGAGATAGGCTCCCAAGTTGAGCTAAACTCTTAGACAATCCCTGAGCAAGTATGCAAATTTCTCACCTTTGTTAATAGAGTTTCCATTAGGATTGGATCTCTACAAGAGATAAGAATGACAACTCCATGAAAATGCCTAGGCCCAGAACTTAGATAATGAAGCTAATTGTACATTTGGGTAAATATGAGAAGACAAAGGCAAAAATCTGAGCATCAGTTTCAGTAGTACTCACAATGTGGCAATAATCAAGCAGCTGAAAAACATATGGGTGCATAACCATAGACAAGTTAGGTAGCTGGTCAAAAGAACTGGTTAAAAGTCAAAGCTCTTATTTCCTCAGAAGAGTAGGAAAGCAAGTTAGCCAGGAAACAAACACAGGTGATGAGCTAGGCACTTTTTATTCATTCGTTCAAAAAAACACTTGAGTGCCTATTATGTCAAGTACTCATTAGAAAAGCAGGATGGTAAAATCTGAGAAAACCTAGATGGTTAGGAACAGTATGTCTAAGAGGTACACTAGTGCACAGAAAGAGAAAGAGAAGGTTTCTATCAGGACAAGAGGGACGGGGGACACTGCAAGAGTTCTGCTACACTTTAAGCTAGTTATTTGGGGTCCTTGTGCCAGTAGACAAACACCAAAAAAAGAGTTACAATAATGGCAGGCTTAATTAATACTGGTCACCAGGAAGAAGTAGAAATGCTGCGCATGATAGGAGCATGGAGAAATGTGTTTGAAACTCAACTAATCCATTAAAGTTTGGTACTTTCTGCTCTAGTTTCTGCTCTGAATGGGAAAGGGAATGAGACTTCTCAGACACCTCATATCTAAGAGCATTTTGTCAACAAATCATGTGATGTTTAATTGAATTCTCAGTGTATGCTTCCATAACCTAATCTGAGATAGCTAAGGAATAAAAAGCAAAAGGCAGAACAGAAGAGGGAAAGGTAAAGTGATAGCAGGATGGGAATTTTAAATGGATCTTCTCTGAAGTGTTACTGATCGTGTGACATTTAAGAATCACCCAGAGAAGATAAAAGAGTGAGCCATCTGGAGAAAGAACATTCCAGACATGGAAACAGTTATAAAGGTAAAAGCATGCTTGGCATGTTCAAAAACCTTGAGTGTAGCTGGAACATTGAGAGCAAGGAAAAGATATTAGAGGAGGAAGGCAGAAAGGAAACAGGGAGTCAGTCCTGTAGAGTCATGTAAGATTTTGAAAAGTACTATCAGAAATTATAGGAAGGGCAATAATTATATGAAAAATATGAAAATTATTATCTATTGGATAATTGAGCCATGGAGTTACGTGCTACAACTTAAATTTCAATAGAATTACTCTGGTTGCCAAGTTACTGGGACAAACGGGGAATAAATAATAAGCCAGGGAAAGTAGGGCAGGAGTGGAAGTTGGGATGCCAGTTAACTCATGAACCTTTTGCAATCATCTAGATAGAGGGTCATAGCTGCATGGAGAACATGTTTGATATCCAGAAAGAAAAGAACTTTGTGGCAGAGAATAAGGTAGAGTTTGAAGATCTGGAGTGTAAAGTCCAGGGCAACATGACTCCCAATGCAGTAAAGAAGAACTGAGTAATTGGTCAGGTCCATTCACTTATAACTGGCAGGGATCTACATAACTCTGTCCATTGACCTCACAATAATCTTAGGTGAACCACTTCAGATCTTCTCCCCTGGAATGCAGTGTCTCTTTTCTTCCATTTTCCCATTAGAATTCTACTAAAAACTTAATGTGTCCCTCATATATTAACTCTTAATGAGCCTCTTTGAGCACAACAGCAAGATTTGTTCTTATTCCTCTGAGCTATCTTAGTATTTTGGAAGAATCAAAAATTTTCTTTGATTTACACATCTTCTTCCTTAGGCCATTATTCACTAAACAATGAATGAGCACCTATTCTGTGCCACGGTCCATTTTAAATGGTATACTCTCTGACAGACTCTTATCATGTGCCTTGAACATAGTATAGATCTTCAAATAAATGAAAGAATGAATAAATAATTTGGCTGAAGATGGGAGCAGAACTCAAGTTTGCTAATTTCTAATCAAACATACCCTCCTTTATTCAGTATCTCTATGAACACCAATGTCATTTCCTCAATGGCTATAGCAAATTAACTTTCTTAAATATGCCATAAAATAATGAATGTTCATCGGTTTTGATAATTGGATCTACTTCATGCATCAATTTTTTAGAGCAAGGCAATTCATGCCAACTGAACACCTTTTAGACCATTTATTTTATAGAAGGATGAATTATGCCTACATTAATTCAGCTGTCTTTATTCATGCTTCTGAGAAAACACAGGTGTAATTAAACTACAGAGGGTACAATAGAAATGATCCCCACATTACCTTACTTTGGCCCCATTCTTTACATCTATTTCTGAGATTCTTTTTATTTTCACATCCTTAACAAGTCATAGGAAAAATTCTCTAAAGAATTGACATTATTTTGTGATCTGCACTGCAAGCAAAAAGAAAAGAATTGACATTATGTATTATTACACATTCACAAGGTTCCAGGTGTCTTCTGTGTATTAGCTCTATCCTTAAATAACCCATTGAAGGCTATTATTAAAAAACCAAAATTGATTGGATAAAGAACATGGTTGATTGGATATACACACACATACACACTCACACACACACACACGCACACACACATACACCATGGAATACTATACAGCCACAAAAAAGAATGAAATCATGTCCTTTGCAGCAACATGGATGGAGCTGGAAAATATCATCCTAAGTGAACTAACTGAGAAACATAAGTCAAACACATGTTCTCAATTACGTGTGGGAGCTAAATGGGAGTAAGGCAAGAAGGGTGGTGGTTAGGATTCAGAAGTTACCTACTGGGTACAATGTTCCCTAATTGGGAAACACTGACACCTGAACCACAATCCCCACCATTACACCAATAAGCCTACACAAACATGCATTTGTGCCCCTGAAACTAAAAGAAAAATAATACTAATCCATTGAGATAGTTAATATTTTTCATACTTTACAAGTTGTAGAAACTGAACCCAGATACCTTGAGTAATTTTGCTAAGATTACATAGCTAATAAAGGATAAAACATGAAACAGCTTCATATATATATATTTTTTTAGTTGTAAACATGAAATTCCAAAAGTGGACTTTTCAGTTCCTTAGAAAATAAGATCTCCTATACTGAAGGCAACAGCAAATTCTCATTGAAAATTAGCCAGTTTCTTTTTTTTTCTGACCCTAATAACTAAAACTACTTGGAAGATGTTACCTTTGTATTAGTACTTTAGACCTTAAATTAAAAACAATAAATACGAAAAAAAACACCTTGTTTTATGCAAAACACTTGAATTGGGTTGTTACTAAAAGCATGCATGTCAAGTGAAGCTATTTCCATGGAAAATAAGTGGAAAAAAATAGAGCTATATGTCTTTTAAAACTGTATTACAACTAAGAGAATTACCACAAGATTCAGAAAGGGGTTTTTTTTTTTGTTTATTTTGTCATTTATAGAAGGAAAAATATGCATAACTAATTTCATCTTAATTACTTTACAGTAAGTTGACACAAATTTCTAATTTTGATAAACATCATATAAAAAGACATTTCAAAAGCATTTTGTATTGAAATTTTGAGAACTTGTCTCAATGAAATATGAGTGATGTCAAGTACATAGCAATGGATGGTGAATAAGATTGTAAGAAACTCATTCAGAAAGTCCTATATTAGGCAGATATCATAGGAATTTGTCTAATCCCCGGTTAATTTTCATGAATTTTCATACCATATGGGAAAATCTGACATTAATCTAGGCTAATTTCTTACATTTTACTTATGAGAAAAATGAGAACCAGAGAGTTTGAGTAACTTGCTCAGGGTCATAGGTTTACTTAACTAGTTTAGCAAGAATTAAATGAGAACATTCTTAGAATGAAATCACCTACTGACAGTATCCGTTAGTTTTGATGAGTTCAAACATGACTCAGAGGCTCATTCGTGCTGTAATTCTTCAATATTTCTAATTTAAATTTACATATAATTTTTCATTCTGTGTTCATGCACTCAATTTCAAATTTAGGGCTCTTCTTAGAGTTCCTGACTTTCATTTCATTGTTAATAAGGTGGAGTATTTTAATTATCTAAAAATGACTTTCAAAACATTCTGTGAGAAAAATATATACATACTGGAAAAAACTGTATCTAGGAGTTTTGTCCATTATGATTTGGGGGAGTAAATGAATTTCCTGTGTCCTTTGGTCATCTTAGAGTAATTCAATAATGCCAGTAATAAGTAGCTGAAATCCTGACAGTCTCTTCCAGGTGAGAAGCAAGGAATGTAAGATAGAATAGAGAAAAGTTAAGTGAGCTGAAGAAGTGTTTTCACAGTTTTTGAGGATGAAATAGTCAGAATTCAGAGATTGAGAGCCTCTGCAGAAGCTCTGGAATATGAGGAAATTAGAAAGGAGAAACCAGAGACTAAAAATCGGCGCCATGGCTTATAGTTCAGATTTCCTTTACTGTGCTTTTAAGAGATGAAATTAAAGTTTAGGAACACTTTGCTTTTAGTTGCTGGAGTGGACTTCTCTGATAATACAGGAAGTGGGGTCCGCCTGGACTCTAGCTGATATTCAGTCCCTGTAATTACCCAAAATGAAGAAGTCACCATCGTGACAACCATTGTCATGCAAGTGATATGATTTACTCTTCTAGCCTAACAAATCAATCCACACTATGAGCAATCTATCATTTCCATGGCTCAAGCACTGTATTACCAAGATGATATTATTCCAAATGAATGGCCCTTAAGGTATTAATGGAATTTAGGGGAAAAGGGAACAGAAAGAGTACAGAAGTTTGGAAGTGAGGTGTAGGTAAGGAAGAGACAGCCTGAGTCTTCTCCATTCCTAACCTAATACATTATGCCTAGAAGCCATCCTCCTTACACACTGACCCCAGGCTTTAACTCTTTTCCTTGGGACACTGAAGTCCCAATGTGAGTTCAGAATCTAGAAGCATCACTTCATCAGAGAGGAGTAAAAAGAGATCCTAAACCATCACATTCTGATGCCCCTGAGGCCAATGTTCTTGTGAGTTCTTTGTGGTCACGTGCCCAATCCCAGCACCTGTGCTCTACCCTTGTTCGATCAGGCTAGCATCTGCCTTACATCTCACCTCCAGTTCCCAGGTTATGATTTAGGCCTATTGAGCCTGGGCCTTGCCATTCTTACCCCGTTTGAAAATCTCTCAATTCTTACCTCTAAATTCTAACCTAACCTAAATTCTCCTGAGTTCTGAAATTAAGCCACTGGCCTCTGAGACCTTACTTCTAGATGAATACCACTGTCTCATCTCCACAATCAGAGATTTGAAAGAAATAATTTCTGAAGTCCTTGGTAATCTCAGAGCCTATTATGTTGTCAGATACCAACAGTTCACCCAGACAACCACCGACTTTTCTCACAATTTTGGGTCCTGATCAGAAAATATTTCATTATGAAAGTTCCAGATCAAGACCCTCCTTTGGCTGACTGAGACAAAATTATAATAGAATCAGAGAAATATGTCTGAATCACAATGCAAGACTTGTGAAAATCAATGAAGTAACATAAGATTTGTGAATTTCTCTGAGCCATGTGAAAAAAGAATTATTGTTTCATTACTATTATGGAATTATAATTTCTTACATTTTGACATACGAATTAAAAGTACCTGAGCCCTAAGGGAAGAAATCTCATTAAGATTTATATGTTATCAATAATAGAAATAGTTTGAAAAAATAATGACCTTGCTAATTTCTGCATAAATGTCATGTACTTTCCAGTTTCCTCTGCTGTAAAGTTTTATCTAGTACCAAGGACACTTTTGAGCTTTGCAATTAGAAGGTATGAGAAGTGAAGAATATTAGAATGCATTAAGATCACTTTCTAAATCTTGCAGATCGCTGTAGGAGGTGACTCTGTTCTCTCTCCGTTGGATTCAATATAAGAACGTGACTGACTTTACAGAAAAAAGAACTGGAATGTGACTGTAAATTGCCCTTGATGGTGGGGGTTCTGGATAGTCTAGAAAATAAAATCTGCCAGTAAATTAACAAGTGATAATTTTATAAATTATTTCCCTATTTCCTTTTATTAGATCCTCCACAAGGGGCTTGAGGAAGGAAACCCATTGTCTGGTTGACCCTCATGTTCAGAACTGTACACTTAACTATTATGGAAAAGTTAATGAGTAGTCAGACAACTCAAAAGAAGACACTGGACAAGCAAGGAATTTTAAAATATCTAAATTGCTTTCCAGGCCCTAAGTTTGGAATTACTTCAAAGTAATATAAAGTTAAGGGAACCGCTATTCTAGGACTTCCAGGGTATTGGTTAGAGATAGTTAAGGAATTTTAATTCTTCAGGTTCATAATTGTCATCTCCATCAAATCAAGGTTAATCAGCCCTGTATAATATTTAATGAATTTTTCACATGCTTAAATTAGTTGAGCCTATCAAAAACTATGAGTATTAGTAGACCCATTTTACATATAAACTAAATAATTGTCAGGAAGTTTGATGAGTGACTAACAAAAGTGCCACATTAGTGAATGGCAGACCAGAGCATAGCATCAGGTTTTGATTCTTTACGATAATTGGTATTTAAAATTTAAAACACCTGATTCAAGTTGTAGGTTTTGCTAGATTTTTTTTTTCAGGTTGAGGAAATTTCATTTTTATCCCCTAGAGTTTGATAGGTTTTATTATGAAGGGATATTGAATTTTGCCTAATGCTTTTTCTGCCTTGAAATAGTCATGACTTTATGTCTTTTAACCTATTAGTATGTTTTATTAGATTGATTGTGTTTAAATATTAAGATAACTTTGCATTCCTGCGAAAAGCCTCACTTCGAATGATGCATACAATTTGTATATATAATATTACTGGACTTAATTTGCTTATACTTAACTGAAGATTTTTACACCTATGTCATGAATGATACGGGTCTGTATTCTCTTCTAATGAAACTATCTGTATTGGTATCAGGATTTTGCTGACCTGACCAAATGAGTTAATGTTTCTTCTTCCTAAAAAGTTTTTGTGTGAGATTGGTGAATTTTCTTCATTAAATTTTTGATGGAATTCACCAATGGAGCACCTTGACCTGGATTTTTCTTGAGGAAAGAGTCTTAATTACAAATTTCATTCCTTAAGAGATAGAAGGACTGATTTGATTTATTACTGCTATAGGCAGGAGGGTCAACTTGATATGGAATACTCCGCCTTTACTAAAACTAGACCTTCAGAGCAATGTTTTCAGGGACACATACTTGATCAATTTATTTTTCAGATTTAACACACTCAGAAGTCATCTACTACTCTTAGAATGCTACATTTAGGCAGTTGTTAATGGTATTCTTCATCATCATGAAATTAAGAATGTTTACCTTTGAAATATGCATTTGTCCCTCCTTAAGATACTAATTCAAGGTGTGTGTACAGCAAATGCTGTAGGCAAAAAATTGTATGCCTAGAAAAAGACTTGCTAAAAAATATTTTCAGATTTTCTATAGGGTGCATAGGTTTACATTTGCAGTGAGAAAAAAAATTAAAAAGAGCATGCTATGTCTATTACTGTGACAGCCATTCATGTCTATTGGTATTCTATTGTTTCTATGAGCTACTCTACACCTCTGTATTAATTCATAAAGCTCTGATCAGTATCCGGAGAAAACTCCTCAAAACACCACAAAGAAAGATTCTTTTTAATTTAGAAATCAAGTCACTACAGCTCGGGATGTGACAGAAGGTTCTATCCAAACAGGAGAAGGACAAGAAATAATAAGTCAGTCCTTCTGAGTGCTAGAAATCTTTGAGATGCTGGAAAATAAAGTGACTTACACAGAATTCAAAATAAGGGATTCAGAAATCCAGTGGCTGTTCTGTCACAGTTCACGCAGGATAATAAAACCATTCAACAATTTTACCAGCAAACAGTCATCATTGACCTTGGAGAAAAGCCATAATGATGACCAGAAATAATTTCAGCTTCCATCAGCAGTATTATATATTCATGAGGTCATGTTTATTTGTTCTTTGCCTCAAACATACTCACAGCTTAACCAAGTTCTTAAGTTGTCTTTGCTTTCTTTGACACTGGCTTGAACAGCAACAATATACATTACATGTCTTTAAGAGCTGGTTTATAAAATGTAAAATACGGTGACAAAACTTCTGTCTTTCTTTTTCTCCTCTCCTCACCATCAAGTGAGCCCTGCATGGTTTTCTCACAGTTTTAAATGTAATTAGTATAAACATTTCTTAGCCTCAGTTAATTCTAGAGGCAAGATTCACGTAAAATTTGAAAGAAAAATGAGGAGAGAAGAAAGGAAGGAAAAAAACTCATCTCTGCACATTTAGCTGGAAGGAAACTAATGCCCTGCAACAAAACACATTTTTATGTGTTGAGTTCTCTCTTCTAATTATAAATATGGAATTTCAAAATAAAAGAACATTGTAAAGTGACAGTGTCCCCGGAGAAGTAGGCAGGCTGGCTTCCAAGAGGCTGCAAAAGGACATTTCCTTAATTGAAATCATTGAGTTGAAGGTCTGCCCTTCAGTTATATAAGCTCAGAAAGCTAATTTATCAGATCTGGAGAGAAGTGGGCAGTTCACATTAAATGGATGATATGTAACATGATCGATTTATTAATCAACAATGAAAATTATAACAATCATGCAGGATCACATGATGAGAATATCCTGTACCTTGTGAACAGATCTGCATTGGGTGCTGAGTCATAATCATAAAAATGCTTGAAGAATATGGACTCAAGGCAAGAGGTTTGCTTGGGAGATTTGTATATTTAATGCTACCAGGACAAAATAACTAACCACATGTTTTGCTATTTCCTACAAGGATATTTTTGTGAACTTGGTCAATTTGCTATTTGATCAACACTTTCCTCCTATTTATTTCTAAATCTGTGCTTCTGATGGGTTTTACACCATAAAACTTTAAGGGTGATTTTAGTTTACTCTGGTTAGTCATAGTGGATTATTGCTAAACTTGTTAAAGACTAATTTTAAAAGACAATTAATGTCATATTTATATATATATATAATTTTAACCTCTTACACATTTTTTATTCTTAGACTGTCTTGAACACAGAATAAAACCCTTCTCATCTCAAAGATAATTTTTAAAATATAAAAATTCCTGGGAAAATAATATGTATATATGTGTGTGTGTCTGTACTTTCTTTTTCCTTTTTGCTACGAGGATATCAAAGAACTTACATGCATAATAAGAGTAGCACACTGATTTCTGTCTGTCCCTCATTCAACTATCCTCCTCACTATCCTGGAACTCTGGTACGAAGTTTTTTTCTACTCTATTCCAAATTTCACAGCCTGATACTTAGATCCTGATTCCGTTCATTCACTAACTATTCAAAAGATTAAATATATGGAATGACAACATTTCCCAAAAGTGGGCCCCCTATGAAGCAAGAATGAGCCTTTGGGTGGATCCTAAGTACCTGTTAGAGCATATGGGGGTGACAAAGAGTGATGAAGGATGGGAATTAGAAGCAGATGTGGAACACAGAAAAGGCTGGACATCTCAAAGACGTGTTTTCACCACTCACAACTTTTGCTCAAGATTAATCTTAAATCATAAACAGAAAACTGAAATGAGACAGGGTTTACATATTAATGCTTTCTTATTTAGTTGTATTCAGGGAGTATTCCTAAATCAGATTTTTCTTTTTCTTTTCTTTTTTTTTTTTTTTGTCCTGAGTGGCAACCCCTCCCCACCTCTTTTTTCTTCTTTGTATCCTCCTTCTTCTATGTAAATTTCAGGAACATTCTGATTTCAAAGATGACCAGAGAGAAAAGAAATAGCAAAAGTGAGGTAATAGTTAATAGGAATGGAGGAGGCAAAAGGAAATGTTCTCCGAGTTTACAAATAGGATTACAGAAGGAGTAAATTCTCCTTTCTTAGGGATGAAGGTAAACCAGAATATACTAAGATTTAACAGAAATGTTTCCCACTTTTGAAGTATATAACTGGCAAATTTATAAAGCATATTTCAAAGAACTATTTATATTTATATTAATTGCACAGAGAAACACATGCAGATACCATAAGATGAAAAAAATCCAAGAACTCAGCTACAAATTCAATAACAGAAAGGAATACAAATTATAACATTTAACCTGCCTAACAGCAAAGTAAACTCCATGAGATTTTTAGAAAAATTGTTGGTTCATTTCTTCTTTAACTTTTATTTTTTAAAAAAATATTGTAACTGATTCTTTCTCACTTCAGTTTTAAAAACTAAGTAAGATCAGTGCATACACAAATAGGAGTTATCGAAATTGAACAGTGCCATGATGACAGCTCCAAGCCAGCCTATGAAAACTTGACTCATCTTTTACTAGTCCAGTATAGGCAATCTATCTGTTCTATTCTAGTTGCAGAACTGCTTTAACTCATAATAATGAAAATCAGATGAGAGCTCGATTTTCAGATCCACTTAAGTGTGGCATATTTAACTTATTGTAAAAAGGGTTCATGGAAGTAATGAAGATCCCTCTGTGTAGTATAGAAATCACTTTCATCAACCCAGACTTTACAGGCAGATACAAATTTATAACTATCTATTATTCAAGAAATTTTCTATGTTTATCAGATTTGAACTCCGAAAAATTATACAAAAGTTTGAGTAACAGATCTCTTCTTAGAAAGACTTTTAAAAATTCAGGATGAAAGAATTTGGGTGGTGGTTGAGTCTGATTTATTTCTGCCCAGTAAAGTGCCCAGTCAAGGACATGGGCACTACAGTCAAGCTTTCTGGGCTGGAGTCCTAGATTTACTAGCTCTTAGCAGCAGACCACTGGGAAAGTCGTTGAACTCTCTAAGCCTCAGTCATCTGTAAGAAGTGATAATAATAATAATACTTAAATGAGAGGGTTGTTATGTGGTTTAAACAACATAATTTATGAAATAGCAGCCACATAGTAGCTTACAAAGGGATAAGTAGAAATATCCTAGAATATATTTAGAAGACTCTAAAGAACTTTATTTAGAGATTTTTAATGTTAAAAATGAATAGAAGTGAAATACCACTATTTTCCCTCCAAAGACAAGTTGATATTGGTATAAACAATTTATGTATCTAAATCAAATAACTATGCATTCTCATTTTGGGCCATGTTTCTGAATGAGACTCAGAACCATGGCACTTGAAGTCAATAATGATGTCCTCTGGACACTATCTTTCATAAAGATAGTCAATATATGATTTCCTTTTCTCATTGAGAGGATGAGAATTTTCTAAAACATAAAAGACACGGTTAATGAATAGTTAGATTTTCCTAATCTGACTTGAATTACTTAAATCCAGGTGAAATCTGAGTTGTGGTTAGGAGAAATAAATGAAGGAAATCACTGCTCATTTTATCTACCTGTAAAGTATTTTATGAATTTTCTGTTCTGCCCCTATCACCAAACTAGATTGGGATCTTTCCAGTGTCACTCATGTGGCCTGAGAGGAAGGAAGGCAAAGAACTGTACAGTTAAATATGCCAGTGTAGAGATGCATGTGAGAAGATACATAGAAAGAACAAGACACATTCCTACAAAGAAGCAAAAATATATCTCATACTCCAGAAAAGATAAATGTATCTTCACTTTCTGAGAAGTCCTCATTGCTATAATTTTCAGTGAAAGGTGTCAATTAATTGTGTTTTAGCTGTAGGGTGTGGAGATTGGGATTATGATTTGGCTTGAAAGCCTTCATAAGAATCACATGTGCTGTATGACCTTGAATGTTCACTAAGTCTCAATTTACTCACAGGTAAAATGACTAATAATGTCTCTAACTCAGCGTCATTGTTGTGAATAACTGAGAAAATGTATGTAAAATATAGCACAGAGCTTGGCACATAGCATGTTACCAGAATGTGGTAGCTATTATTATTACTATTATTGTTTGTGAATTAACATATCTAGAAGAATATTTTACTATGTTTTATTATTCTTCAATTCTTTAACAGCTTCCTGATAGATTTTTAAAATTAAAAAAAAGCTATACCCTAACAGCAAAACAATACTCAAACATAGGGAAAAGCAGTGAATCAGCAGTGATTTTAAGAATCTTTAGCAGGTTTGTTCCCATTTAAATGACATTCAAAACAACGACAGATCTCCCATAAAACTTAGAAGATATATACATAAAATGGGACAAACTGAGACATGAATTCATATAATTTATAAGCTGTAGAGAAACAGAGATCTAACTTTACATACTCATCTTTGAGATGAGTACATTCATGCCTAGAAAATGGGTGTTTTAAGGTCACTAGATGGTTAGTGCCCAACACTAGAATCCAAGTATCTGCCTATCTTTCTATGAAGACAAACAGCTTTCCATACAATCCACTTCTGGCCTTAATTATCAGCTACGGTAAAGTTTCTTGTTAGGAAGAGTAGATTTCTGAAGCAATTATGGAGTGCCCTTGAACACTGATGAAAGGAGAGAGTTGGGATAATGACACTTTTATATTAGATTTTTGGGATGCTTTAGATGGTGTAATTTCCCAATTTTATTGCAAGAAAATATTTCTGGTTTGATTCCCATGACTCAAAGCAATGAAAGAAAGTCAAGCACAGAAGGTAGCATTTTTCTGAATAATTGCAACAGCTTCTTATAAGCTGTTTTATTTACTTTTGGGGTAAAATATTATCCAGGCAGTTTACTTTTATGCATAAAATATTTATATAACACTTTAAATGCATATGGTTTCATAAGCCTGATCTGAAGTGTATTGTATGTTGACAATAATTATTAGAAAAGGAAGAATGTCATTAAAATTTTTCTATGGAACTTCAGAAAATTACAAGCATCTTCTGCTTTACTATTGATATAACTAGTGTGATTTACAGAATGTCATTGGCAAACCATCTCAAAGACTAGTGATTTTTCTATAGTTATATTGGGGGAACCAAAAAACCTCAGAATTATCTATTGGAGGGTGAGTCCCTTTTAGTACAGGCTTCCCGTGCTACGTAAGTGTTCTAGGAACCCATCGGCAACAGTATACCAGCTAGCATTGTTGTGAGATGCTATGTTCAGCTTCAGTGTACTTTTCTGGGGGGGAGATTTTTTCAACGTATCTGCCCGTTTCATGGGTGATTTACGAGCACACCTGCCTATACTACTCTGAGTATTCAACAGTTTTTGATCAAAAACCACATGACCCTTATGCCTCCCCCCGACCCATTCACCTGATTCCATCCTGAGTGACTTTTTTATGTTGTTTCCCTGGATTTAAAAAAAAAAAAAGTCCTCAAAGGGAAATGTTTTGCCAATGTGGAAGAAGAAGAAAAACAAAAAACAACAGAAGTACTAAAAGGCATCAAAATTGAATAATTTAAAAACTGAACAGTGGAAAAAGCATCTCAATAGGAAGATTGCATCAAATGCTTGTTTTGTGCATTATATTTTTCAGGAGGATGTGCATGAGAATGTGTTATGTGGACTTTCATTGCCAACCAATACAACAGCTGCAGAACTATTCAAGTCTTTCAATGATTACCCGTCAGGAAAACTGAGTTGGTCACTTTGTGTCAGTATATTCATGGCCAGAGTGGCTGTCATGACTGGGCAGCTTTCTGGTTTCACCACTCAGGTCAAAGAAGTTGCTTCTGAATGTGAATCTATGCACTGTGTCATCCGTAGAGAAATGCTGACTAGTCAGAAAATGTCACCTCAACTTAACAGTGTTTCTCAGGATGTAAGTAAAATTACCAGCCACATTAAACTGCACACCTTTAACTCCCATCTGTTCCTACAGCTTTATTAGGAGATGGGTGCAGAACACACGTGTCTTCTCTTATAAACAGAAGTGAGATGGCTTTCTACAAGTAGATCAGTGACGAGAGTTTCTGAGTTATGAGAGCTGCTAAAGAGAAATTATTTAGAAAAACAGTCACTCCTGGCAGCACATTTCAATGACACAGAATGGGTCACAAAACTTGCTTACATGTGTGACATACTGAACCTGCTCAATGAATTCAATCTGTCACTTCAGGGGAGAAGGACAACTATGTTCAAGCCAGCAGATAAAGTGGCTACATTCAAAACCAAACTGGAATTATGGGGGTGATAAATGAACACTGAGGTTTTTGACAAGTTTTAAACATTAGCAAAGATTTTGAAAGAGACAGAGCCAGGGCCTTCTTTTCCCTAGCTGGGGCATGATCACCCATCTTAGCTTTCAAAAAGAGGTTGAACATTAGTTCTCAACCACTAAAGACCCCTGAACTGGGAAAGAATGGACCCATGTGTGAATACACCAGGTGAATCAACTTGCCCATTCTAGAAGAAGATCAACTGCTTGAAATCTCAATGATGATGGCCTTAAAAGGATGTTTGAGACAACTTCAAATCTTCATATATTCTAAGTCAAGGCAGAATATCCTGAGATTGCCACAAAAGCAATGAAAAACCTGCTTCCATTTCCAATATCCTATCTTTGTGAAGCAGGGTTTTCTGCAGTGACAGCAACCCAACGAGTTTATGGAGCAGACTAGACATAAGCAACACACTTTGGGTGGTCAATGTCTCCCATCACCCCTAGATGAGACCATCTAGTTGCAGGAAAACAAGCTCAGGCCTCCCACTGCTTCTGCATTATGGTGAGTTGCATATTATTTCATTAAATATTACAGTGTAATAATAGCAGAAATAAATTACATAATAAATGTAATGCACTTGAATCGTCCTGAAACCAACCCCTCCTCCCCGACCCCAGTTGATAGAAAAATAATCTTCCCTGAAACCCATCCCTGATGCCAAAAGGTTAGGAATCGCTACTATACAGGAGAGGACTGTCGTGTATATTGTAAGATGTTTTACGCCATCCCTGGCCTCTACACTCTTGGTGCCGGTAGCACTCTTTGCCTAGTACTGTAGTAGCAATCAGAAATGCTTCCTGACACTGTCCATGCCTCCTGGTGACAAAGCTGCTCCCATTCGGAACCACTGCTTTAACTCATTAAATTTTCTCAACAATCCCATGAGGCAAGAAATTCTTGTCTCCACTTTCTGGGAATGGTGACAGAAGCTTAAGTTTAGTAAGTTGTCCAATTTCATACAGATAAAAAGTAGAAATCCAACCAACTACAGACACCAATAATTTAATGATTAAATCTTAAAACCTTACTCAATGCCCTGGGTGAATATAATATCAAATTCTGTGTATCCACTGAAATCTTCCCAGTGCCACGCTGAAATGCTGACACTCTGTACCTTTGAGAAAGCACACATACCGTTGCCCTGGAAAGATTTTACTCTCATAGACAACACAGCAGTCATTTTTGGTTATTCTGTAGCCAGGAAGGATATGAAAATTTCAGTGACTTCATAGTGTCATCATCAAGTGGCATGGACTCTGCTCCATCATCCTAGGTTGTAGGACAAGGATAAGTCTCACTGGAGACATGCTAGTCTCTGGCAGAGTGATAAGAATCACAGTTTGGCTCCTGAAGTTTGTGCTCAGAAGCGACACAGATCCCTCTCGTTCAGTTTAGATGGTCAAAGTAAGTCACGTGGCTGAGTCAGCAGACAGGGAGATATACCCATCCTCAGGAAGGGACCGAGCAGAGAAGGGTCAGGTAAAGAGTGTGCTAGTAGGGAAAGACTACTAACTAGTAGGGTGCTAGAGTGTGCTAGTAGGGAAAGACTACTAACTAGTGTGCTAGTAGGGAAAGACTATTTGAAAAATAATTCAACATTAATACAATTACATTAAAAAGTGATGAAGTGATGCCATATAAAAAGACAATTTTCATTTTATTCAAAATGCCTATATTTGTATGTTTCCTGGAGGCACCTGTTTGAGAAAGCAATCTTCACATGGTAACCAAGCACCAGGTGTGGACGAGCTACACATTCAATATTTTAGAACCTCAAAACCAGTAACACATACTGGAGGTATCACAAGACAAAGGAATGCAGTAACCAGTTCGTTCCTAACAGATTTTCTTTAGGAGACAGAACAAGTTCCTTTTCTTTTTGATAAATCTGTTCCATGATCTCTTAAATGAGAACTCTAAAATCTATTCAACATCTACCTGATTTCTAGGCTTTTCTGAGTACAGTTTTTATAATCAAAGCAAGGCAGGAGACCAAGCAGATAATCTTCTTCTAGGAATGGAAAGAGTACTTGTGCTTGGTATTTGGGAGAGAAAGCATTTCATCAGTCATGGGGGTCTGTAGGAGGCTATTCATTTTAATGCTTTCATCACACAGATCTTTCTGTCCCAGTCCTGCCTTCCTCTCGCTCCCTTCTCTCTCTCCCTCTTCTTCCCTCTCTCCGTCCCTTTTTTTCTCTCTCTCTCCTGTCCTCCCTTTCTTTCTATATCTCTCCTTACCTTCTTCCCTCCTTCTCTCTCTCTCTTTCTCCCTTATATACACATACGATAACATACCTCACAATCTCTCAATAAGACTTGTGACTAAAAAGCATACAAGCCACTTTAAAACAAGAATTTATTTTGTCCAATGTTTTTATATTTCAATAATTTAGTGGAGTTGCATAATAAATATATGTAAGTTTTTTGAATTATACTTGAGAAGAAAAGAGTTTTTGGAAATGTGTTATGGTAGCCAGAGGAAACAAGTGCAGTTCATCTTGTGATGCTTCCTGGGAACCCATGCTACACACTGAATCACAAACCACATGGAGAGACTACATGTGGACACTGTGGTCAACAGCCCTAAGTAAGCTCCTAGCCAACAGCCAGAATCAGTTGTCAGACTTCTAAGTTGAGGAAACAGGTTGTGAGTGAAAAAGTCATCTTAGAAACTGACATTCTGTATATATAAAATAATCTTCCTAGCCAACCCCTTCTAGAATTCATGATCCACAAAACTGAGAGAAAAATAAAATAGCTGGGTTAAACTACTAATTCTCGGGCTATTTGTTACATGGCCATAAATTAATGGTATAGGATCCAGCACCTGAAAGTGAATGATTACCATGATAAAACTCTAAAATAAGTAGCTTTGGCTTTAGGACTAGGTAGTGGGCAGAGATTGGTAGGACTTGAGGGAGTCTGTAGGTGAAGACTTTAAGGACAATGAGGAAAATACTACTGGTTACCAAGGAAAAATAAAACCTGGTTATGTAGTGACAAAAAGGTTTGATAACATGGTTTCCTGCCATAGCATGGAAAATACAAGGTTTGCCTCATGAGTTTGCCTGGGAGATTTCTGGATATAATGTGTAAGTGCCAACAGGCCCTGAAAAACTTTTCTCAAAGTTCGGACTGGGGGGAAAAAATGAATCAAGTAAATGATGTTTTTAGCCATTAAGTTTGGGGATTAAAAAAATGGAAGAAAGAAGGAAAGGAAAAATAGAAAGAGGAATGTAATAGATTAAGAATGATAAGACTTTGACATGCTTCTAACTGAGAGCTAAAGTCTAATCATTTTCATACCTTTCGATCTGGACTAGTGTTGCACAGCAATTTATTATACAGCAGTGAATAATCACAATAGGGAAAAAGAGAGAAAGGGACCAAGGAAACATCAGCTTAAATAGTGAATGTTCTGTAGTGAAGATAAAATGGAGATGTAACTCTGCCTCTTAATTCACCTACTGAAAGTTATTCAAATGTTTAGAGATTATATACATAGTTAACTCAGTCATATCAGTAGAGAAGAACAAGAAAACATGTCCAAAGATACAACTCTATTTTTTTCTCCTTTACTAAACTAAGCTGCTCAAGCAAAACAAACACACAAAAATCCATTTGTTTTTCTTCTTTTCTTCTCATAACTCTATACCTATACCTGGTATTATGCATATATAGCATTTGCTGCACATGGTATCACACAGATATGCCAGAGTTCTGTTTTCTGAGAGCACACCTGAGGTAAGAGTCCTGATTATATAAAGAGACAAAATCCATTTGTTTTAAAGTTGTTGTGCTACCTCATCTTTAGACTCAATAGAACGACATCGTGATTTTTTAATGTTCTATTGGAATATACGATAATACATAAAAATTAGTGTCTGTATAGGGAATTCTGACCAATAAAAAGTTAACATCACTATGGGAATTGTCTGGATGCACTCTCTTTCCTTTTCCACAATGCGTTGCAGTGTGAAACGTTTATAGCGTGTGGCTGATACAGAACTAAAGCGGAACCTCACTTGCTAGGCTATTGAAGAACAAGTGGTTCATGCTGGTTAAACATTAAAATATCCCAAAAGGTTTGAAGAAAAATCAAGACTACCAGCACCATTTTAAAAAACAGGCACTATCAGTAGCAGCTACCTATTAAAGCTAAATCGTGGGGTAGGTAGAGGAAATCATTGGCAAGTTTGGTGGAGATTTGCAAGGAGAGCTTCACAAGACTGCTTAATGCTTAGGCAGCTACTTTTATTACTATCTCAAGGGCCAGATCTAACTAAAACTCTCCCCTGTCTTCACTCCACATTGAGCTAAAATGAGCAGAGCATCTAGGCAAAGAGATTTAATGTTATTACCATTTGAAAAAAAAATAAAAAACAACAACGACTCCAAAGAGCAACCTGGTAAATAACTCTTACCTCTCTCTGCAGTAAGGAATAATTTGTGCCTGTTGAGTAGAAGGAAAAAAGCTGATTCCATCTATCTTGCAGCTTTATGGGCATTCTGGGCTCCAAGCAGGGACAGATTGGACTGAAAAAAAAAAACATATTTAAGGTTGATATTGAAGAAAAACAAGTGCATACTCATCAAAACATGGGAGGAAAAGGAAGACCAACTCAGCAGGAGTTTCCAGCACCACTCCAGCTTTGGAGACTCTATGATATAGCACACGTATTCTATTTAAAAACATTCCTTTTGTGGTGGGTCCACTGACAATAAAATTTGAAGAGCTTTTAAGAAGATGGTTAGTTATTTTTTATAGATATTTGCTTTTTTGGCATCTATTTTCTTTTCTTTGAATCCCTGATTTGCCAGAAGGCACTAGAGATCCTCCACTGTCTGTGATTCAGGAGGACATGTTCCTACCTTTGCCTACAGTAGTAAAAATAACTGGTCAATTTGTTAATTTTATTCAGTCACTCTGGCCACAGCAACTGGTTACAGAAAGAGTGTGTGACTCAAGCCATACCAAAGAAAGCCAAAAAGACAGAACGAGGGGATTTTATGAGAGTTTTCAGGTTAAAAGTAGCTTCATCCGTTAGGATTACTGAGAGTGTAGAATTGAGCCAGAAGTTGCTAGAAAACGCCTTCCTAAGAACAGTGCCTAACTCAGGGAAAGAGTTTCTATGTTCTGTTTTGTCAAAAGCTCGCACTAAAACACGTGATCCCAATGACGTCTCAATCTTTTGGCAAAGACCTAGTATAAAACACATTATTCCTGGAGTTTTAGTTATATAGCAAATACATAAATTCCCTTTCCTTTTGCAAGTTTGTCTCATTTTCAACCTAAGAGTCGTGCCTTATATCCCACAATGATTTTTTAAATGAAGAGAACTAAGGTCCCCATCAGATAAAGGGGGTGGATTTGTTTGGGGTCCCAAATATACCCAATTGAATTTCAAGGGTTCTGACTCTTTGCCTTATGTTTATTCACTATAATCTTTAAACAAAGTTGTTATTTCTAAAACTGGGGTAAATGTCTAAAATTTACTTTATATGCACTAGAGAACATAATCAAAAGGAAACCTGTAATAGTTCCCTTCATTGTGTTTGTGAATTCCCTTCATGGTTTCATACATGCTAACTCGAATATTTGATTTCATTCTAATGGAGCCTTGTCAACTCAAGACTGTGTGATTCAATCACCCTCAGAAGAAGAAAACCTGTCTGAACCATCAGCCCCTTGTAAGCACATGTTGGCATATTGAAAGCCTGCTTTTGCAGGCTGAATCTTTGTCTTAACCCTCTCCCTCAAAGGAACAGAAATACATCAACAGCACCATGTCAGAGCTAAACAAATTACTTTGAGACAATTATATGCAGTTAGGAATCTAAATTTGCACATCTCAGGGAAAATAGTTCAGAACGCCCCACACCCTTTGTATTTTTACTGTTTTAGCTAGAAAATTTTACAAATTTGTATGCTAATACAACAAATTATTTTGTTCTATGATTAACTAGAAAGTTTATCTCTCTGCTTCTATTTTCTGTGTGTTTTGGGCAGAATAAATCCTCTAACATTCTTTAAATTTAGTAATTTCCAAAACTATGAATGCAAAACACATTATAAACTGCACATATCTAAACTGTAATGAAGCTCTGCCTTCCACACTTTCATGAAAAGAAAGAAGGAGCTGGGTGTAGGCAGCTGAAACAGAACATGCCAGTGCAGAAGTTACTTGTAGAAAACTCTGCTTTATAAATGTTTTTGTCTATGTTTTTCCCAAAAACGTGCGGAAATGTTCAATGTACACTAACATTTTCTACGGAAAAAACTCTTGCAACGGTTATCAAAACTAAAGAAAAAACTTGAAATTAAAAAAAATCTATATCCATAAGAAATGTTTATCTGAAAGTATATTCTTTGTAAAATTCTATTTATTTTAGATTCCATGGGTGCACATGCATGTTTGTTACATGGACGTATTGTGTAATGGGAGATTGGTTATCAGGCGACCTACTCCTCAGATAGTGAGCATTGTACCCTATAGGTAATTTCTGAATTCTAATCCTTTTCCCCACCTCCCCCTTTATTGGTGTCCCCAGTGTCTATTATTTCCATCTTTGTGACCATTTAGTTTCCACATATGAGTGAGAACATGCAGTGTTTGATTTTCTGTTTCTGATTCAGTTCACTGAGGATGATCTCCAGTTCCATCCATTTTGTTGCAAAGGACATGATTTCATTCTTTTTTATGACCGCCTAGTATTCCATGGTGTGTATATACTACATTGTGAAAGAACTATATCCTTGAAAACTCACACGCTGCTTTTATTCTACACCTGGTGGAACATTTCCAAAAGTTCTAGGAAGCTTATAAAAGTACATTAGGTATTATCTTTTGAGTAGAAATGTAATTCCCCAATAGTCAGTAAATAGATGAAATGGAATGCTGCCTTTTTAAAAATAACTTTGTCACTGTTATTATAATTTTATATCAAATGGAAGCATGGTTTGATGAAAAACAGTTTGAACTTTGGACACGGATTTAGCATTATCAGAATTCAATTGGAAATTTACTGGAGAAGACGTTGGGAAAGTTACTTAAACTCTCTGAAGCTTAATATATAATTCTATATATACAGTATATTTTATACATACTGTACAATGGAAATAATATCAAACTAATGAAATTCTTTGAGGATTTAAATGCCAAGGTACATGTGGTAGACTTCACTAAACATCAATTTCCCTTTGCTGCACTATAATTCAACTCTTTCCCCCAAGTGTTCCAGGTGTAATTACATGTCCTAGAGTTGACTGTCTTGTTATGTAACAAATACTGATGCAGTCACTGTTGGCTCTCATATTGCTTCAACCTCTTAACATGATGCCTTGTCTCTTTTGGAAGACATGTTGTGCTCTTACTATGTACCAAGTACTGTGCAAGGAACATTCGCTTTTGTGATTCTATATAATCTTTATAACACCATGGGAGTCAGGAACACTGCAGTGCTCACATGGTAACTGCTGATGACTACTCACAACCCCATGTCCACTCTCATCTCCTATTATCCCATCCACCTCTCTTGTTGGACATTTCATTCCTTTTTGTATCCTTTCCCAGGTTATTGGAGTTACTAAAATATCAAGCCCTAGTATGTGAGAGAATCACTGTTGTGCAAAAATATTTCAAACATTTAAACTCTCAACCATATAACTAACTACAGAAGGATATCACACACAAAATTAGTTTTTGGCTTCTTTCATTTCCTTCAAAGATAACCCTTTATCCCTTACCCCAAGTTTCAAATTCTTGATTAGATAGACTTGGCTTTCTTGGCCTTCTCCTAAATCTTTCCTTTTTCCCCCACATTCTATTGAAATATTTTTTGTTTCTCTTACTTTCCTTGATCACATGTTTTCTTCTCTCCTTCCCTCTCCCTCTTACGCTTCTCTTTCTTTTCTTCCTTTTTTTTTTTTGAGTTTATGTCATTATCTTCTTTTTAAACTGACCTACATAGGATTTCTTCTTTATTCCTAATTCTTGATAGCATTTTTAAAGCCCAGTTCTCCTTGCATATCACCCTCTGCTTCATGCTGTATTTCATCACTAGCATCAGAATTTGTCTTACAGAAAGAACACTGCCTAAGGAGATAAGGTGCAGAGTATAACCAAATGGGAATTATCATAATAATTTAGATGAAGATATAGATGGAAACATTTGGAAAAGCATAAGAGAGACATTGGTAAAGAGAAAGGATATTAGGAACTGAAACAGAGAATGATCTTATTCTGGTTTTTATTATTTTCCTCTAAAAACCACATAAGTCCTCAAGGATAGCTGACCATAGGCTTACAGGAAACCATTGGAAAACCTTAACTGAATTGAGTGGAGGAAGGAGAAAAAAAAAAACTTCTTTATCAGAGCTATTTTGAATACCCTCTTCAAAATAGTCAATCTAATTATAGTAAAAGCTTTTATAATATTCTCAAATTGCAATAAAAATGTAGAAACACTTTTAACATTTATTTTCAGGGAAAGTTAGTTGTCTATTTCTTTAGAATTCGAGGGTTGAGAGGGTTAAACCCAAAAACAAAAATGAGAAAATTATCATTCTCAGTACAAGTTTTTGATACAATCCATTTGGAAAAATAATATTTACTTTGCTCATTATTAATTATTAATCAGAAATCACATTAAAATTGTAGAAGTCAGTATATTGTATTTTTAGTTGCTGGAATGAAGAGAGATTTCCTCTTTTTTTTCATTCTACTCTCATTGGAAAGTTTTACTTATATAAGTTCATGGAAATTTTAAGAAAAGTTATTATCAACTTGAAATTTTAATTTTTCATAAATTCTTTCTGGTGCAGAGTGATTTTAAGCCAAATACAGTCAGTATATACTAGGTTTTGCTATACTAACAAATAATCCTCAAATCTCAGTCTTTCCAAACACAATGATTTATTCTTCATGTTACATAACCATCCTGGATCAGCTCAGGTTTTGTTCTGAGTCTGACTGCAAAGTACAATGTTGAACATTTCAGGGTTCTATAACTGAAGAAAAGAACACTCTGGACAGTCTTATATGAGGAATAACACCCAAAAGGAATTTATTTATTAAAACTTGTATATTTATTCTTACATGTTTAAACTTCAGTAACCTTCAAAATACTCTGTTTGATGCAATACACATATCAAGATACTTTTTCCACTGCTCAAAGCAGTTTTTGAACATGTCAATATTGATGACTTTTTAGTGCTTCTGCCATTTTCTCTTTCACCTCTTCCACATTGTCAAAACATTCCCCTCTGAGGAATTTTTTCATGTGGGGAAACAAAAAAAAAAAGTCACTCAGGGTGAGATCAGGTGAACAGTGCTTGTAGGGCATGGGGATAATGCTGTTTTTGATCAAAAACTACTGAACACTCAGAACAGTGTGGGCAGATGCATTGTCATGGTGGAAGAACCAGTCACTTGTTTGCCACAATTCAGGATGTTTCTTCCACAAATTGTGACACAACCTTCTCAGAACTTCCAAATAAAAACTTTGGTTGACCATTTGATTTGAAGGAATAAATTCTGAGTACTATAAAGGGCCCGCCCTCCAAAAGATAATTCCGGTGTTTGGGGTGGTCGGCCCTCGTATCAGCAATTTAGTTCTCTAGCACCAGAGAAAAAAATCATTTGTCTATTTATTCCCTCATTTGATAACTATTTGCTGAGCACCCATTAGGTAGGCACTATTCTAGATTCCTAGAGTACATCATTTTTTAAAAATACAATAAAAACAAGTCAGAGCTAAAATTGCAATGTGTCAATTAAATAAGCAAGGAAGACTTTACTCAAGGTTACTACAATAGGGAATAGGGGAATGAGATCAGAACATAGTTTGAGTGCAACTCTGCTGTTATAAAAAGTAGTACACTTAAGAGCAAGGATGAAGAGGAGCTCTGTTTGCTAATTGACATTACTCAAAGGAAAGGTGAATTTACAACTTAGAACAAGACACCTGCCCCCTGAAGTCAGGAAACTTACTGTCCCACAGAAACTGGGAGATAGACACTTCACCTTCTGTTATGATTACATTTCAAGAGGATGACTCCCAAGACCTTGAAAAAGACAGTCTTGTTTGTAAAACTGGCAAAATCATCTTAAAAGATTTACATCTTAAGTAGAAGGAGAAAAGAATGATAATTATAGGCTTTCTAAAGTAAAAGCTCTAAGAAAAGGAAGGAAGAGACCTCTATGGTTTGGCCATCAAGATTCTTTAAGGTCTGGGGTGAGAGGTGGATCAACGGATCAAGGCAGGAAGAAACCTGTGTAAAAGTGAGTTAAGCTGAGTGAAACATTAAGGCCATCTTAGTCACAACTAAAACTTTGGCGATTATAGTCAATAATAATCTAATGTATACATGAATATTGCTAAGAGAGTAGATCTGAAATGTTCTCAATTTGAGGTGGCTGAGTATCAATAAAATGACAGAATAAGACTTCCCAGTTCTCGTCTCTCTTCCCAAAGAAGTATTAATTTGAACAACTATTCACCTGTGAAAATAACCTTTGCAAGAGCTAAGAATATCCAGTGACAGAACAGCATCTGGTGTAGAACATAAATAATAAAAGATGCATTAAAGAAGGTAGGAAAAGTTTTATATTATCTGCATCCTCCCTCTTCCGATCCCAGGTAGCATAGTGTGGAAAGAGAGATTCTCCCCACGAGGGAAGGAGAGGGAAGAAAGCACTGGACTTTGCCTTGGATTCCAAAAATGTGCCCACTCCAGTGAAACTCAGCATCAAAGAGGACCCCATGGCCCAAGACTCCAGGTCAATACTTGTAGACAGGGTCTCTGGGTCCTTCACATCACCACGCCAACCACAGTAATGGCTCTAGGCTGCAGTCTTGCTCCAGTGCCAAGACCAGCCCCTACAGACTCAGGCTGTAGGCCTGCAAAGTGTCCCAGGTGTCCCAAACTTCAGTCTGCCCCCAGCACTTGGCTGGCCCCACAGTTCCAGGCTTCAGGCCTATTCTAGCATTATGATGACCCCACAGACCTAGTCACAGGTGACACTCATGAATCCAGCCTCCAGGATTGGGCATACAAATTACAAATTTACTCAGCACCAGGTCAGTCCCTGTGGCTGAGGCTCTAGGTTCACTCCAGGTTCTAGAACTGCTCAGCAACACTTAGGCCCACACAGTCTCAGGCTTCAGGCTCTCCCCAGCACTAGGACAGCACTCAGTCTCATGGACCAGGCTGTCAGCTGTGAACACAGACTTCAGTCCTGACTTTTTGCCAGGCAGGTTTTGTCAACCCACCCTTTTAGCCAGAATCTATGGCCTTAGATATCAGCAAATCCAGTGTCCGGGTCCATTTAACTACATTCCAGCCCTGTGGACTTGGTTTTTAGTTCTGTCCCTGGCTAGCCCTCAGAGATCTAGCTTTCAGATCATCATCTGCACACCTAGGCTCCAGGCAGGACCCTAAAACCTCATGCTTCAAGCCAGCCCTCATTTCTCCGGGCACCAGTATAGCACGCAGTATCTCAGGTTCGATACTGGTCTACATGGACACAGACCTCATGCCTGCCCCCAAACCAGGCCAGCACAAGGCTCCATGATAGTACCCAGGGCTCCAGGTTCCAGTGGATCCAGGGTCCAGACCTATATGAGTAAACCTTGGTGCCAGGCCGGCCCCCATGAACAGAGGCCCAGGGACCACTCCTACAAACTCATTCTCCAGAATGGCGCCTATGGACCAAGGACCCAGGCTTGCCCCAATGAACTCGGTCTCTAGGCTCACCTTAATACCAGGTCATCCCCAGGGACAGGCTTGTTCAGCTTTCTTAAGACAATTATTTTGAATTCTTTGTCAGGTTGTTTATAAATCTCCATTTCTTTAGGGCCAGTTACTGGTGCTTTATTTTGTCCCTTTAGTGGTATCATATTTCCCTGATTGTTCTTGATTTTGTAGCTGTATGTTGGTGTCTGCATATCTGAAAAACTAGGAACTAAGAACTAGTTACTTCAGGCTCACCTTCACAAACTCAGGTTCCAAGGCCAACACTGGGAATACAGTCAGCAGGTTAACCACAATAAATCTGGTATCCAGGCCCAACCATGGTGGACTTAGGAACCAGGACTCAGTACTCTAGGAGGAAGTCTACCCATGGACCACACCAGATGGCGTGCCCAGAATCTCTGGATGTGCTGAATTTAGTGAAGGGTTTTCCCAGACCAAGCCAGTTTACAAAGACCGGAATAAGTTCCTAGCTTTTCAAATATGCAGACACCAACGTACAGCTACAAAATCAAGAACAATTTGGAAAATATGACACCACTAAAGGAACAAAATAAAGCACCAGTAACTGGCACTAAAGAAATTGAGATTTGTAAACAGCCTGACAAATAATTCAAAATAGTTGTTTTAAAAGCTGAACAATCTTCAAGAAAATATAGAAAAAAAGTCAAAAAAGATAAGAAAGTAATATATGGCCAAAGTATTAAATTTAACAGAGAGATTGAAAGCATAAAAGTTTTTTTTTTTAAAGTAAAAACCAGATGTAGTAGATTACTCCTGTAATCTCAGCACTTTGGGAGGTTGGGGTGGGAGAAGTGTCTGAGCCAAGGAATTCAAGGCCAGTCTGGACAACACAATAAGACCTTGTTTCTACAAAAAATAAATTAGCCAGGCATGGTGACATGTGACTACAGTTCCAGCTATTTGGGTGGCTGAGATGGCAGGGTCACTTGAGCCCAGGAGTTTAAGGCTGCATTGAGCGTGACTGTGCCACTGCACTCCAGTCTGGATAATAGAGTGAGGCCCTGAATTTTATAATAATAATATTATAAATAAAATTTAAAATTCTGAATTTTTTTTTAAAAATTAGACATTAACACTTCACTGTGATATGAGAAAAAAATTAAAAAGAAATTCTGGAGCTAAAAAATATAATGATTAAAGTGAAAAATGCAATACAGGGCATCAACAGCAGAATTGATCAAGCAGAAGAATCTGTGAATTGAAAAAAATGGCTATTTAAAAATAGGCAATCGGAGGAGAAAAAAGTAAAAAAGACTAAAAGGAATTAAAAAGGTTTAATGGAATTTTTAGGACAGCATCAAAACAGATTTATATGAAGGATGAATTTTTAAATTATAGCCATTCAAGAAGTAGAAGAAAGAGATATAAGAAAAGAAGGCTTATTTTAAAAATTAATAGTAGAAAGCTTTTCAAATCTGGAGAATAATATAAATATACAGGTAAGGTAAGGTCAAAAGTCTCCAACCAAATTCTATCCAAACAAGACTACACCAAAAGACTTTAAACAAATTGTCAAAAATCAAAGACAGAGAGGATTCTGAAAACAATGAGATAAAAGTAACAAATCATATATAAGAAACTTTGAATAAGTTAGCAGTGGATTTATCAACAGAAACTTTATACACCAGGAAAGAATGAGATGATATATTCACAGTGCTAAGAAAAACAATAAAATAAAAACTTCAGCTAAGAATACTGTAACTATCCATGCCATCCTTCAGAAATGAGATCCAAACAATTTCCTAGACAAACAAAACTGAATTTATCACTACCAGACCTGTTGGAGGGAATCCTTCAAGCTGAAAGACAAGAATGCTAATTAGTGACATAAAAACCTATGAAAGCATTAAATTCACTGGTAAAAGTAAATACACAGTCAATTCAGAACATTCTAATACTATAATCATTATGTGCTAATCACTTATATCTATAGTATGAAGATTAAAAGACAAATCTATTAAAATTTACAATAGACAAAATAATTTGTTAAGGGATACACAATATAAAAATGTTTATTTTGATAACAAAATTATAAAATGAAGGAAGTATAGAATTCACTTGTAGATTTTTTAATGCCATCAAAATTAATTTATTAGTTTAAAGTAGCCTGCTATAGCTATAAGATGTCTTATGTAAGCCACTTTGTAACCACAAAACAAAAACTATAGTAGATACACAAAAATAAAAAGTAAAGACTCAAATCACCTAAACATACATGAAAATTGTAAGAAAGAAAAAAGGAAACAAAATACAACAAAACCAGAAAACAATTGGCAGTAGTAATTTCTTACCCAGTAATAATTACTTTGAATATAAGTTGACTAAATTCTCCAATCAAAATGTACAGAGGAGAAAAATTTTTTTTTAAGACACAACTATATGCAACTTTCAAGAGATTCACTTCACCTTTAAGGACATATGTAGAATGAAAGTGAAGGAATGAAATATATATATATATATACATATATATATATATTTCTAAATTATATTGTATTCATGAGGGTTCCACCCCTGAGACTTAGTCCTCTCTCAAAGGCTCATCTCTGAACCCCATCACCTTGTGGACTAAGATTTGAACACATGAATTGTGAAGCGGGGCCACAATTCAGGCCACAGCAACAGGATATGCTATAATGGTCTGAAAACTGTGTTTACCCCAATTTTATGCTGAACATAGTCACCAAGGTGATAGTATTAGAAAGTGGCCCATTCGGGAGTTGAATAATTCATAAGGATGGAGCCTTTGGTGTCTTTATTAAAGATTTCCCAGAGAGCAGCTTTGCCCCCTCCACTACGTGAGAGCACAACTAGAAGGTGTCACCTCTGACTCAGAGAGCCAGCCTTCACCAAAAGTTGAATCCACCAGAGCCTTGAAACTGGACTCTTCAACGTCCAGAACTATGGGAAATAAATTTCTGTTTTTTGTAAGCCATCCAGTTGATGGTATTTTGTTATGGCAGCCCAAACAACTTGCGACCATATATAAGTTGGCATTCATATCGTAGACGATATTTAACACCAGAAACGAGATGAGATCAGAAAAAAAAGTAAATGTGCAGACAGAAGAGAAGATATTTGATATTTAATGGCTGAGTCTCTGGAAAGTTCCAACATTTAAAAAATGGGAAAAGAGGATGAAATAACAAAGAAGATTAATAAGGAGCATGTAAAAAGATAGAGAAGAAAGTAAGAGAATGATGTCTACCTAAAGAAAAAGTTTCACGGTGATTAATCTGAAATCGTCTTATTACTTCAATTTTCTCATTGCAAAAGGAAGCAAGGTTGTCAGATAAGAAAAATTGGAAGATGTTCTGTGCTAAATTATGTGCCCTCAAGATTCGTACATTGAAGTCTTAACCCCTGGTACCTCAGAATAGAACTACATTTGGCTATAAGGTCTTTCAAGAGGTAATAATATTAAAATAAGTTATTGAGAGGGCAAATCAAATGACTGGTGCCCTTAAGAAAAGAGGAGTTTAAGTCACAAATACACACCAAGTGATGACAATGTGAAGATACAGAGAGAAGACAGCTATCTTCAAGCCAAAGAGAGAGAGATCTCAGAAGAAATCATCCCCAGTGACATCTTGATCTCTGTATTTTAGGGTCCAGAATTGTGAGAAAATATATTTCTTTGCTTAAGCCACCCAGTCTGCAATGCTTTGTTACGGCAGCCACTGCAAACTAATGCAGGATGTTTGCTATTTAAAGAAGCAAGGTGAAGGAATATAATTCTTGCCTAGAAAAAAAGGGAAAACAAATGTCTTCAATGATTTCCAATTAGCATTAAGAACTCTAAAGAAGTTCATCAATGGAGCTATGAATTATTCTGTAGCCCCTTTCAATGTCAAAGGGCACCAATTTAGGATATTTGGAGAAATGACTTTAAAACAAGAATGCTGGTTTTTCCAAAACAGTTCAACTAGGAACAATGTAAGAGAGGACCTATGGAGTTGATGATACATGCATAGAAACATTTATCATGTCTAATCATAGAGTTTGGGTAGAAAGGTATGAATAGTGTCATTATGCAGGCAAAAACTGGTGAAATGAAAGAAGAATCAAATAATTTGAAAGTAAGGATTAGGTTCTGGAGGAAGGAATCTAAAAAGATGGCAAGTTATGATTAGACAGCAGTTTACATAAAATTGATTAGTAGTTGTCAATAATGATTAAAATTTAGAATATTTATTATCAAATATGCTTCTATCAGAATGACCTGGAAAATTTGTTAAACATGGATCGCTGAACTCTCTATCCAGAGTTTCTGATTCAATGTGTTCTGACTCAGGAGCCCCAATATTTCAGATTTATATGAAGGATGAATTTCCTGAATGTTGCTATATGGTTCTAAAACTAGAGCTTCTCTGTTTCATATGAGTCTTCATCATAAATTTTTGTCTGAAGAAATGATTATTAAAAATGTTTGAAGGGCAAATATTTGAGAATGTACTCTTTAACATGTCCTTTTGAGAACCACTGATCTAAGGAATAAAAATAGGATGTGTGTCTGAGGTAGAAATGATGTCAATGTCATTGAAAAGAGGGATTCAATGAACTGACAAATAAGGGTGTTGGAGAAATGTATTGAAATGAATTGAAACTGGATGAATTTAGAGTCTATCATACTCAGCGATTTATCACAGAAACAAAAACTGAGTACCACATGTTTTCCTTGCTCATAAGTGGACCCTGAACATTTACTATAATACTATAAGAAAGGGATTGGCAGTAGCCAAAAACTGCCAGGGGGGTACATAATATCTATAAGGGTACCTGATCTCAAACCAGGCAAAGTGGAGACTAAAGGGAGGCCCAAACTTTATCTGTACAATAACCACTTGTAGATCTAATCCTAAATTTAAAAAACATAGTCATTAAATCTCAAAAAGAAAGAATTGAAACAAGAGTAGTATTAGAGAGTCAAAAACTAATATTCTTT
>CAUYQG010233283.1:0-43004 GCA_963574415.1 Tarsius wallacei | reverse complement strand
CTATAAGAAAGGGATTGGCAATAGTGAGAAAATGCCAGGGGAGTGAGAGTGGGATTGGCAGTTGAAGGAAACTGCTATGGTGGGGAGGGGCACACCTCATCAACAAGGGTACCTGCATAATCAACGTTTGTATATCTAACCCTGAATTGTACCCCATATCTTTAAAATTAAAAAGGACCCAAGAAAATAATTTCAATGGTGCCTCTAGATAAATCACATTTTAAACATATACATTTAAAAGTTATATAAACACATTTTTAGTAACACACATTTAGCAGTATTCATTTTTTTTTTTACCTATTTTCCTTTTTTTCCTATGTTGACAATCTATACAACCTATAATTTAGTGAAAGTAAGAGCACAAAAACACATTTTAGTTAGGTGAACTTTGGCGGCATCTTTGAAAATGAAATGACAGCCACCTTTATGCATCTTAGTTTTCAATGGCTATGTACCAAATACCAACTGTGAGTGAGTTAAGCACTGTGCTAGGATTTAGTAAAATAAAGTGAGAAAGATACAGTGCTTGATCTGCTTCTATTATAGTAGAGGAGAAAACATTTTATAGCCATTGTTGATGTTAGGGTCCGAGGGTTCTGATGGAAGTATACATATAAAGGACAATGGAGATTGAAGGAAAAGGACTCAAGCGTCTGAGAGACCCTTCAGCTGGAGCTCCAACGATAATACTACATCAAAGGAGAGACACAAAACGCCACACAAGGCATAGCTCAATTGAGATGCTGTATGAGAAGATGTTTTAGAATACGTGAAATAATACACAAGTATTAACTGTATTTCTGGATAACATGAATAGCAACAGAGGAACCCAGTCTTTTAAAATGGAAACTAAATTGGTGTGAATTCCCCATGAATGCCAATTCTCCAAGAATCTCTCCTGAAATTAGCAAATGCCTGAGAACCTACATATGTCGTCTTGAGCATCAAACTCAAAGCTACTCTTGAATACATTAATTGTAAGGATCAACATCCTTGCATAATGCATGCTGATTTTCCACAAAAGGCTGTGCCCAGAACTTGAAATACACCCCTTTTTCCACTGTTTTAAAACACACACACACACACACACACACACACACACACACACACACACACACACTAACCATGCATATAAGGTACTTGAGAAGGTAGCAGATTTTTACTGAAGTTTAGATGAAAGTCTTATATATGTCATGATAACACCAATAAGCTCTTTCCCCACCCACGTAATTCTTATTTAGACCAAATTTTTCACAGGCCCTCACCTCTCTCAACTTTGTCCATCTTTAAGTTTCTCCTGACTGGATTGTTGCCCATGTAACCTTAAAATAATTTTTTAAAACCCACCTTTTAAATTGTGCAGAGCAATTGCATCCATTTCCCCCATTTTCCTCTGCCTGCATCTTTACATATTTACATCAAGCACTGTATCTTACTCACTTTATTTTACTAAATCCTAGCACAGTGCTTAACTCACAGTTGGTATTTAGTACATAGTCATTGAAAACTAAGATGCATAAAGGTGGCTGTCATTTCATTTTCAAAGATGCCGTCAAAGTTCACCTAACTAAAATGTGTTTTTGTGCTCTTACTTCCACTAAATTATATGTTGTACAGATTGTCAACATAGGAAAAAAAGGAAAATAGGTAAAAAAAAAAAAAAAAATGAATACTGCTAAAAGTGTGTTACTAAAAATGTGTTTATATAACTTTTAAATGTATATGTTTAAAATGTGACTTATCTAGAGGCACCATTGAAATTATTTTCTTGGGTCCTTTTTAATTTTAAAGATATGGGGTACAATTCAGGGTTAGATATACAAACGTTGATTATGCTGTTACCCTTGTTGATGAGGTGTGCCCCTCCCCACCGTAGCAGTTTCCTTCAACTGCCAATCCCACTCTCACTCCCCAATCCCTTTCTTATAGTATTATGATAATTGTTCAAGAGATTCATTCGCTTGATAAAGTGCTGTCTATCTACCTTACCTTTGAACCTCTGCTTCTTTAAACAACCTCTGCAAAGAGGTAAAAATAGATTTGCTGAATTATAGCTGCCTTCCTTAAGAACCTAGGGCCTAGTCAATTTTGGAATTAAGTAGTATTTTCTTTTTCTGTTGAATCTGAGACAGGGTTTGGTGTTAGAGATGTTTATTGTGAAGGTTCATTGGAATCAACACCTGATGGGGGAGGGGACAGGAAAGTGGGAGGAGTCGCTGTCCCGACAACATTAGCCCAGTGATTCTTAAGTGGGGGCGATTTTGTCACCCAAGAAACATTGGATAATGCTCGAGACATTTTTTTATTAGGTAGGAGTGTGGAGTTGCTACTGGCTTATAGTGAGTACAAGAGAGGAATGACAGGTAAACGCCTTCTAATACATGAGATAACCCTCTGCCACAGAGAATTATCCAGCCCCAAATGTCAGTAGTACCAAACTTGAGAACCCTTGGCTTGTCTCACCTTCAAGAGGAGCAGTGGAACATAAATATCCATCAATGAGTCAAAATTGCAGGGCCTGTAAAACCCCAGTAAGGAATATGGGCAGGCAGCTCTCCACCCCAAAGCCATCACAGAAGAGGCTGACAGCTGAAGGTTGCCAGGGACAGCAATCCCCAAACCTGGGAGAATAGTCCCTTCATTGAAGAGGGAGGGAGGCAGCACATCTTTCTATATTTCTCAGCTATAGCTATGTGCAACATTATAGAGAAAAAAATATTCCACAGTACTTTTCTGTGCTGCTGAGGATAAGAAAAACGCATGCATACCTGGTGGTCAATATGTTCTGGAGCATAGCTAACTGTATGACCTAGTACCTACCGAGTTTTAAATGGTGAGTGAGGTGCTCATTCTTCACCATGAAGCCTTATCCTTAGGCCAACTGTTCTAAGATTTGATAACTCAACAAATCTGTCAGTGCTTGATAAGATTTCCATCTCTGGCCAATTCAATGATAAATCAGATGCAAATACTTGCTGTTCATTTCATGTGATCGAAAGCAGAATGGGGATTCTCTGACTTTTAAAATCATAGAATGTAAGAGGTAGAAGGAATCCTAGTGGACATCAAGCCCAATCCTGCATAGCACTGTCACATGTATCCTTGTATCCACGGCACCTCCAGCAAATGATGATCTCCTTAAGCCTCAAACTTCCTTCTGCAACTTTTTCCCATTACTTACCATTGTGCCTTATGGACAATTGCTTTCTATGTGAACATAATGCTCAAAGATACTTTGTTTCCAACTAGAATGCTATTTTTCTACATAATAAAATATTTCCAGATTAAATACATCTTTTTTTCACCTGTGTCCTACCTACAGCATGGATTTAAGTCTGCTCATATTGGTGGATAACATGAACTCTAAGATAACGTATTTACATTCTTTAGTATTCCTTTGTTTTTTTTTTTTAAACAAACGAATTTGTCTTATTGTTAAAACATTCATAGTCATATTTTTGCTGATAGAACAAATCATAGATTGAAGATACAAAAATGAACTATTACATAAATATCATCATAATTTAATATTCAGCATTGTTTACAGAAAGATGATTAATCGCTATTTGTACTTATTTTTATATTGTCTATATCAAGAAAATAATGTCTAAAAAATAAAGTCAGAAAAAATAATGGAAATTTTGTTTTTCTCATTATTTTCATTAGAGCAGGTTTGAATTGCCCTTGAATATGTTAGTTATTTCTCTGATATTTTAAACAGTTGAAGCCCAAAGCATTCAAATGAGACTTAAATGTAATGAGGTTTTTCTTTCAGGGATGTAGTCCTTGTTATAAAAACATGAATGATAGTAGCAATGGATAGAATGTGTTCATAATTATTCATAATGGTTAATTCTAAGTTTAATAATTAACATAAAATTGCAGAAAGAAACATTTGATCATGTGTAATATGTATATTGTAAAATGACACTGCATAATCAGTCCAGAGGAAGTTAATGAGTGCCCATTTGAAATCCCTACTCACTTATGTTTATGCTTATTAGTATATAATAATTAATAAAATAGTTGGTGATAAGAAAATGGAGTTTGTAAATAGTCTTCTATATGTAGACTCCCAAGGATGATATTTTCTTTGGAAAAATGATTCTTCTATGTCACATTTCTAAGAGGCCAGGTTTAGTATGTCCATTTCAGACACCAGAATTAACTTTTATGGGGTAGATTCAGGTCTCTAATTTTCTATTAAAAGAAATGAATACATTTTTCCTCTTTGAGTTTAAGAGAACATTAATAATAACGTATCATTTGTTTAAAGAGAGAAATCCTTTCCTCCAACACTGTCTAGGTTTTATTAATTTGGTATCTCCTTTACTCTAATCCTTATTTTCAGGAAATAAAACTAATGTTCATTTTCAGTGCAAATTTTTAGGAGAAAGAATAGACTTAGGATGCCCTATGATACAAAATAGGCCAGCTGTTACAATAGACAACTCCTAAATCTTGGTAGACTCATACAGTAGAGGCTTATGTCTGACTCATGGGACAGTGTAATGCAGGTATGCTGTGCAGGGGGAAGTCATCCCTTCTTGCTTTGAACTCTTCTATTTTATCCTGTGTAAAAGGCCACACAAGAGGTTTTGGAGATCAGACCTGAAATAACATGTCTAACATTCTTCTGTGTTCCAATGAACAGAAGAGGGTCACCTAACTCTAGAAAAGCACAGAAGTAGCTTGCTGTGTTCTCAGGAAGAAAAGAAATTGAGATTTGGTGAACAGCCTTGTTCTCTGCCATGGACTGATTTGGGGCGATTATTTCCCTCACTTATTTTTTGCTATAATTTCATGATCTAACTCTCTATTCACACTATATCTCTAGCACAGAACTTTATTACAACCTTGGTTTATCCCAGCCTCCTAATCTTGCCCAGTCAATTTACGAGGAGAACTGGAAAAAATGTTCTTGTGTGTACCTTTTAAGTGGCCAAGTTTACTTTATTCATTTCAGACACCAGAATTAACTTTATGGAGTAGAATAAGGACTTGAATTTTCTATTGAAAGAAATGAATATGTTCCTCCTCTTTGAGTTTAAAAAATACTAACAATAATGTGTCATGTATTAAAGGAGAGAAATCCTTTTCTCTACCACTCTCTGACTGGTACAAATAAAAATGACCACTCAAGAGGAAGCAGCACAGTGGTCTGATGGGCTTCAGAAAAGCATCTTTCTCCCTCCACATCTCTTTCCTGGTTTGCACATCCACCACCAATGTGCAAGCCTACCATTTACACACACGCTCCTCACCCAAAGCTAGAGAGAAAGCACCCATGGAGAATTCTGTCTCACTCATTCAAACTGCCTCCTTCTCGAATCTCACGGTTATGGTCATCTTCCTACAAATGTCTTTCACTCCAGTTACTAATTTCCCTCTTTATATTTTTGGCCTTTACAATCTATTCTGCTCATAACAACAAGAATAATCTTTTGAAATTATACATTATACATGAGATTTCATCACAACTTTGTTTAAAATTCTTAGAATTCTTCCCAATAACTTCAGAATAGGGCTCCACTACTTTGCCGTGGTCTATAAGGCCCTATGTCATCCAAACCTGCATACCTATCCAAATTCCTTTCTAACACTCGCCTACTGAATTACCCTGATTGTTCTACAAAATATTTTCTGTTTTTTTGGCCAAACAAAACTTGTTCTTACCTAAGGGCCTCAGAGTTGTTAGTCAGATCTCACTTATTTTTGTTTTGGCCCAAATATCATCTCCTCAGAAAGACCACCAAGGACCATCCTGCTTCTACACCATCTCTGTTACCTTATCCTAGTAAGTTTCACTATAGAACGTACAATTACTTGAAATTGCAGAACATATTGATGTATTTGCTGTAGATTGTCTGAGCAAATAAAATATTTCCACTAAAATATGACTTCCATAACAGCAACAGACTTCCCTGTTCTATTCACTGAACATAAAATAGTGCCTGACATACAGTAGTCACTCAGTATGTGTGGACTGAAAAAAAAGTAGTAGATGAATACATAAATAAAGAAAGGGCATTGTTACTGTTTTGGAAGGTTTTGGCAAATGATAACTATTAGTAAGTATTGGACACTCAAGTCCAAGAAGTAGCAGATACAAATGGAAAACAAATCTTAGAACAATTGAGTCAAATGGGGCAGTATTTCTGATATTTTTAAGTAATTTTCTTAGGTTATGAAACAGATAAAAATATGTAATTTTTAGCTAGAATGTATTCCCTTTCATCTTGACTTAAGTAAGCCAAGAAATCTCTGGATATTCATTTTCTAGGAGAGTCTTACATTTATACTTGCAATATGTTCTAATCATTAACTAATTCACAGTAGCTATATAATAGTCAATATTTAATTTTAGCATTAACCAGATATCCTTTAGTAAATTTATGAAAGACAAAGGCATACAACATTCTTAAATTTTATGTAACATGAAGCATGACTTTTTATCACTATAAAAGTTATCTTTTATTATATCACACTGCTTACCTAAAGCAAGCATTATACTTTACAACACAAATTAAGTATTCGTCGAACTTTATTATTCTATATGCTTGATAATACTGAATTTGCTATTGAATTAATTTAATCTCTCTTTCTATATAGATTAAAAAGTATTTGTTATGTTTCCATAGTTCAGGAACATTAAATTGCAATCATTTTAATTACTGAGTTGAAGATTGGGGAAGTTTTCCTTTGTTGTGAAATCTTAAAATAATTACAAAGTTACTTTCGCCTTCTTCATGTGATTGAGATATTGCTACCACTTTGGTGTTTGGATGGTATATAAGATGATATGTAATTAATTCTCCAAGACTGCAAACCTTATTTATCTCTCTGTCAGACAGCTTTATAATACTAAGTTATATTAGTACTGGACATTAAATTTTGTTTTTCGTCTTAACATTGTGGATTATATTGAGGTTGATTTCTGATATTTCCTTTACCAATGAAATACATGTTTTCTTCAACTTTTATTTTAAAGCTGAATAAATCCCATTTGATGACAGAAATCCAGATCTTTACACGTGTGCCTCTAGCTTCAGCAATGTGGTATTCATCTGTTACAATGAGATGTGCTTCTACCACATGAGCTGACTTTAGGGTGAGCTTAGCTACTATGGTTTATTGTTGCTAAAGTTTCTTCCAATGCATTCTGAATCAGTCGTAACTTTCAGATCATTAATGGAAAGGCACATATGGCCAATCCTGCCACTTATTTGCTTTCAAGGGCAGTATCCATGCTGAAATTGGCAGGTTTTCAATGGTATAGTCAAGGACAATGCTCTTCATTTTCCAACCCATGAGCCACTATATTCTCATTGGTTGTGTCGCACATTGCATTACATACTGAGTTCTATTGAACTTTTATTATTTATGTCATTTTAGAGTATGTTTGCTGGACTTTTTAAACTTTTAAACCCCACAAGGTGACAGTTAATTATGAGTGAGGGAATCTCAAATTCTCTAAAGTTTATAATTTTTTATTTAAAACAGACACCTCCTATTCTACCACACAACAAATCACTCTTTTTGGTATTCCCCTTTGTCATTTATATATTTAGGTCAATCTCTATGACCTTCTGATAAAACTATTTGCCATCTTCCAGCATCCTTCCTGAATCCCTCCAGATTAATTTCTAGTCTACTGTTCTCATGGAGGAGGACGCTGTCCTTCTTCCACTCATCTCTGTTGATCAGACACCTCCTGTGAATGCCACTCTGCTCTCTGGCAGCTCACCTGCTCCTTTTAAAACCAGCACACAAATCACTTTGTGTGTGGAGTATACACAAGCTACATTTTTTATCTTGGGTTACCTGATAACACAGACAGTAACTGAGACAGAAGGAGAGGAAATGGCATTGCTGGAAGAGGAGGAAATTGATATAGTGCTAAGTCAGAACTGACTGAAACTCAAAAGAGATGTGACAGAGTAGTTATTGCAAAGAGGAGGTATGTGCATTAATTCTGTTTCAACTTGCCAATCTAAAAATCTCCAAAAGAATTGAATGGAAGACCGAATGATATAAAATAGACCAAATATGGATTGTTAGGCTATTTTGTCAACAATGGGAAATTATAATCTATGTCAAATTGAAAGAAAATAATGCTTAGTATTTTCTGTGCTCAATGACTTTGACCCAACAGAACATGTGAAATAGCCTAATTCCCCCCAAAACGTCTTTTGGCTAAAAAGTGATTACATTGTCCTTAAATATACAATCTCTTCATCTCGTTTTCTATATTAGAACCTAAGGAAAGGCTCAAGGTGTTGATGCTTCTTGGAAAGTCCAAGACCAGGTTGGTGATGGCAAAGAGAAAGGTAGAAATGAAAAAATTAAACATGAAGAGCATTGTTTCACAGTTCACTACTGTGATGGCAATTTCTTCACCATAAACCTTGAAGAGACCATACTGGTTGCTTAGAAGCAAGTTTACTTGGCAATCCAGGCTTTTCTGAAATGTTTGCAAGGAGAAACCATGCCACAGAGTATCCCATAAAAGGGTAAAGGAGGTATTTATCCACACAGTTTCTTTTAGTCTTCTATTTCCCACTGGCAAAATTCTTCCTAAAGAGAGCTAACTTGCTCACACCTTCATATTGTGCCATTTAGCTCCCTTGGCAACTTTGTGGACCACTAAAGATGATATTCTGTGGTGGAACATTGCATTCAAATCTGGAAACGGAAAAGAAAACCAACATGAAAATATTTTTGACCATGAGAGAGAAAAGATGCAGTTAAGGGAAAATAAGAAGATCCACAATGTTTAAATCTCACACAATGCCCATTCATACTACTTTATATCTACCTATGGACTCCCAGCTTGTCAGGTCTCTGGAGGAGTACCACAAGGTGGGTCCACAGACCTGCAAAATGACCTCAAACCCTCAAATAAGAATTGCATTGACCTTCACCCTCATTCTCACTGGTAAACGATGGTAGCTTTTCAAATCTCCACCCATCATTGTCACTTAGAACCCCATTCCCAACAATCTTCTAAAAATCTGCCTATTTTCCATTCTCTAGTACATAGTTGCCTTGGCAACAGCTCCGTGAATCCTTGGAGGAACAGCTGGAATGACATTTATTGTGTATACTTGCTGTGAAATTACAGGGTAATTGCTCCAGGTAACTCAGCCTGCCCTTCCATCAACGTATCCTGGGAATGTGGCACAGCTTATATGTGGAAACTAGGTCAAGAGTTGTGACTTTCCACTGCAATAGCTGTCATTAGCCTTCTTCTAACCTGCTCTTGATTTTTTTCCTATTGCATAAATCATGTGACACCCTATTCAGTTGTCCATCTGCCTCACAACCATGGGAATATCACAATCTGTTAGTTGCTACTATAGATACTTGTGGATTAAGACTCTGCCACTCTGGCCCAGTTGCACATTGTAGTGATTATATTCATCTTGGTTCTTCAGAATCTTATCTTTCCAAAAGGACACTGGGAAGCCAGATGAAAGGCTGCATTCCATACAAATACCTCACTTTACAAAGGATGGTCACTACTGTGCTATCAAAGACCCTTGTACGTATCCCCGTTCCGGTAAAACATTGCATAGTGCATCACTTACTATCCACATGAAGAGAGGACCCTTCATCCTTTCCCAGGAAAGTTGAACATGTGTGCATTCTTCAACTATACACAAAAAAGTCATTATAGCATTCTCATATGCCAGAACTTTCTGATGGCCTTTATTGTTCAAAGGGAGTGCTTGCATTTCCACTTTGTTCTTGGCCATCGTTGAGTCTAAGTTTCTGGGAGAAAACTCAGAAAATTCTTGTAGTCCTTTCTAAAATATTAATTCCTGACTCATTAGATTCTGGATCTACTCCACCGCCTACCCTGTCTCACAGTTTCAGTACTCAGATCCACACATCCTTTCCAGTTTCTTGCCATTACTTGGCTAGGTGCCGCTATTAATTTTCCAGTACAGATTATTTTTTCCTGGAGCTTTGACTTCTCTTTTGAGGCTGTGCTGAGATCTAACTTTGGGTATGGCCTGCAGGAAATGTGGGGGATAGAAGCACATCCAGAGTCAGTGTCATGTTGCGAGCCACTTGCCTCATGTGAGGTCAGTACAGAGTCTTGAGGTAAAGGGAGGCTGAAATATGTCCTTTGACAATAGCCCAGGGTGGAAATTTGGGGATACTGTATTATCAGGTTCATCCATCTATTGCCCTAATCCCAGATCTCAATGCCCCACTCTGTCACTCCGAAAGTGCTAACTTTATCTTTGAAAAACTACCAAGCCTGCAAATTGTTTTCTGACTTTCTGATCATGTGATAACTTGGAGAACATCTTCCCTGGCTCATTTCAACCAATATTTATAAGAACTCTACTCATCACAAATAATTTTTCAGCATCATGATCCTTATTAACAGCATAGATCTCATAATTATTATGATGCCACCTAATGCCAACAGTTTTTGTTTTCCGAGAGCTAAGTAATCCAACTCCAAAGCCCCATCCTGAGGCAGGAATTATGTTGACCCTGGCCTTCTAGAAAGTAAAGCTTGAGGCAAAGATTAAATTGAGAGGTTCAAGCACCAATCTCTGAGAGTGAGAGGGAATAAAATGTAAATGAGTCAGGAAGGAAGCAGGCAAGGGAATTGGAGAAGGCGGACAAATATTGTAACCCTAATTTAAAAAAAACTAATAGTCAAATATTGAAATATGTTGTCACTTACAGTTCACTTTCTGTGGTTGTGATCTTCTTATCTGATTCAACATAGTTATGTTTTGGGTATTATTGTCATTGCACTATTTATATAGAGTGAGCAAAAAGTCTATTTACACACAAAAGCAGTAGAGAGCACATATTTGGGAACCAAATTTATCGTACTTGAAACAAATGTCATGTCTTTTAGTTTAACCAAATTAGAAGCAGAAGTAGTTTATATGAATACAAAAATAAAGGCATTTAAACATGTCAAATCATATAGGCAGGATATGTCTACATTAATGATGAACTTACATGTACATCAGAAATGTGAAATCAATACAACAGGTAATTTTAAGCATCTTCTATCATCTTCAAAACCCATCTCAAATGTGCTTCTTTTTGAAACTTGCCCCACGTAGAGCTGGTCCCTTCCATCTACATATTCACTTAGTGGCTTGCACATCAATTTTTACATCACGCCTTTCTCTGACAATCAGAGAAGGCATTTATCATCTGCCCTTCTGCCCAAAACAATAACGGATACATACAATGTTTTAATAAGTGGATGAATGAAAAAATGGCATTCTTATTTTCAAGTGCTCCAAGCTTCTCAGTACTGCTCTTCTTACCTTGCCCAATAATTATTTTCCCAGATATTCCTCCAGGTATTATTTGTCCTTATCCTCTAGTCTGACAATATAGTCTCTCAAGAAAAGAGCTGGAACTTGGTTTTACCAAAATGTAAATGAATGAAAGCAGTTTAAGAATAAAGTATATGTAACATAGATTTCTCAAGTTGAGATTTTTTCAGGTGGTCTGAAAAGTGCAAAGAATTATTTACTAAAAAAGAAGGAAAACAATTCGTTTCAAAAGTATAGATAAGCCTTTTGTTTGCATCTGAGTGTATGTGTATGTGTGCACGCATGTGTATGCTGATGCTATTAGCTTTTCCCTAAACTGGAGAATTAGAATGTTTCACGAAATTAATGGAAAGAGTATCCTAGAAAGAGTAAAAGGAGGACTGGATAAATTAAAGATTTTATCTTCAACCAAACTGGAGTAATTGGCTAAATTAACTTGTCTTAAAAACACACGTGCTGAGACATTGCAAAATAAAGAAAAGATAAAAGGAAATTAGAGAATATAATATGGCATATAAACAGCCATACTTAGAATAAAGGAAAGACAAAGAATCCCACTGTGGAGGGCAGACAAGGTTTACATGCATATAAGTGACTAAATGCACCAATTCATTATGTGAAAAGAAGCCCTAGCATCTTTCAACGGATATGTACACAAAAATCTTGCATTCAGATTTTCTCCACAATTCTGTACAGACAAGAACAAGGCATATATTAAAGGTAAAAATATATAAATGTAAAAAGTAACGAGATAGAAAGTAGCCTATCTAAAATGCTGAAAGATTATAACTTGTGCATAGTAAACAGATTTATTAGTAAACAGTTTAAAGTTCATGAATTTGTCAACCATTGCCAGATGACTTTGGCCCTGTCTTTTTAATAGTCTTGATTGCAGAATTGACATTACAATTCTTTAGATTTGGGTAAGTAAAGAAAGCAATATGCAGGTGAAATTGAAATGGTATAAATCAATTGTAGATGATAAATTAGGCAGTTGAATTATATTTTTATACATGCTTTTCTAAGAATCCAACAAAATGGAATGAACATGGAGAAGGAAGTAATTAAAATTATTTTCTATCGTCACTCCATAAAAGAAATTCAGCATTTGCCCTTGACTATGGACTGTTCCATGGTCTGAAGATCATGTCTAATATCTATCTCCTGAGCATAGCCAGGAAAAACAATCAAAATATTAACTATTGAGCTATTGCATCACTACTTACTTCTTTTAATTGATAAATGTGTTGTGTGTTTATTAAAGTAATTATTGCCTGCAACTAAATGAAGTTTTGTTTAGACTTCACAGAAATATTGAATTTCTCATACTTCAAAATTCAAAAGACAGAAGCAACTTTGGTCATCATTTTAAAAAAATGAATACTTACGATGAGTTTTAATCATAAATATCATAACCAATATTTATGTGATCTGTAGAATTAATTTAACATCTTACTCTTATCTGCAAAGTGACCAGCTTAATGATCACACTTCCTCTCTGCCCTTTTTTGATGCTTCTTACCCAGAAATGTTTTCCTTCCTGGCAGTTTTCCCAAAAATCCTATCATTCCTGAATATTTCCCCTGTGCAGGTATTACAATGGTAGCTCTAGGAGACAATGACCCAGCTTTGGAGTCTAATGCTTTTGTGACTTGAATAATGAGCATTTCAGTTAAAGGTGGTATCATGACATGATGGTAAGAAAGCTAACATGGCACTTTTGTTTAAGGCTGGCCTCCCAAAAGAAAACATGTGAATTGAGTTATTGTTACAGTGATATGAAATATCCCAGCTTTCTAGTAGAACATAATTCAATGTAGCTTCTAGAGTTCATACAGTCATCGTCTGCCAGTTTCTTATGATGAATAATGGATTACAAAGTCATATGGGGAGAGTAGAAAGCTGAACAAATGACAAAATTTTGCAGCCAAAGACACCAGATCTATTATTGCAATCCTGGAGGCACCCGCCTTATTGTCACCTAGGTCAGACTCCTGTGATCATGTAAGCCCATTGCAAACACTCTCAATGCTGGTATTAAAGATTTACCATAAGGGCAAGGTTCTCATGATTTTTCAATTTTCTGAACTCCTTCCTCTGCGTCCAACCTGGATAATGACTCATTGGCAACCATCACGGAGTTCTCAAACCATCTCATATTCAATTTTTGAATAATTTATTTAAATTCATCTTGACCTAATTTTGCCTTCAGTTAGTATCTCAGCAGTAGCAAGAATGTTATATTTTCCTCCTTGAAAGGAAAGAGATACTATTTCAATAATTTACACAACTCTGGCTTAGGATATTGTTATGGGTTTTGATTGAAAGGAGGCTTGCAGATGCTAAAAATATGTATAGATTCAAGTAGTAGATAACCTTTCTCGTTCTGTTGGAATGGGAAGCGGTCTCGTCTAGTCTCTTGTATATTGATTAAATTTTGTATTGTAAACTAACTGATTTCAGAGATATCATAAATGTAATCCAAGTGTGACAACAGCTCGAGTGTGAATAGAGGGGTGCAGGCAAGGCAAGCCATCGTGGAGGAATCAGGCGATTCATGTGGATCTCGAATGTTCTCCAGGACCTAGAGAGGCAGAGATGTGAATGGATAGAGAAAAGCATGTGACCTTAGAGACAGGGATGGGCATGTTATTTTCTGGGCATAATTGCTGTTTAATATTATATGAAATTCTTCTTCTTCTTTTGGATTGCAATGGAAAGTCAGAGAAGTTACAAGAGGTTACATCTTAGAATTCTCTGAATGTCTGTTCAGGAAATAGCTATTATTCTTAGATAAAGACAAGAATCAGCTCTGTAAAACATCCTAGTGACTTTCTACTTTTTAGGAAGGAGATAAACGCTTGAACCTTATTTGCTACTGCAATGATCATGATGTTAATAAATAATATGTGTTATTTACTAAATGTTTTGTATGAATCTTTACTTCTAACATTTAAAAATGAGTTAATACACAAGCAAAAAAAAAGAGTTGTGATTTTTTTTTTCTGGCAACTCGATGCCAACTATCAGTTCTGACCTAGAGAGCATCACCCTTCATCATTAAACATAATGTTGAAGCTGGCATTTCTGTAGGGCAACATTTTGTATACTAAATCCCATTTTCCCTGTAACTTACATTATACCTTAGATCGTATAGTCCAAGGATGTCAAGTGATCGCACGGAAAGTGTCCGCAGAACAAGCAATGGATGAAGACCAGGAGCAGTGGAAGCAGATTTCTTTACATGTGTGTCTCGTTGGAGAATTGCTGCTTCAAATAACAGCAGCAGCAAGTCCAGAATAGTGACTTCCTCTTCCTGTCTCCACGTGCATTTATACCAGTATTACCCAGCCAGACTGTGTATTTTTTAAAAAAAATTATCTGGCCTCATTGAAGAGAGAAAGACAAAACCAAGAACAAACAAACACAATGCCAAAGCCCCATGCCCAGAGATGCTGATTACTTGGCATGGAGTGTGGTGTGGCTATTGATGTGTTTTTTTGTATCTCTCCAAGAGATAACGAATGTGCATCTCGTACTGGAACCCAGTGATATATGTCAGTGTATTTTATAACCATTAGCATAAAGGGATGACGATGTCTTGGCTACACTGAATTTTCCAAGGAGAAGGAGAGATGGGAAACCAGAAAGGAAGATAAGAGTGAGATTTTTTTTCCTTTACTGGCCTTACATTTTTTCCCCAAACCCTGTATCTATATAAGTTTTATCGAGTTGCTTCTTCCAATTTAGCTTAGATGTATCATCTTAACTTAGACGGGACAGCAACAGACTGTTTAGGGCAGGACTGTGACCATTTGGTAAAAATAAAAACTCCACATCAGTGAATAATAATAAATGCATATAAGATTCTTCTCTCCTGCCGGGCTTGGTGGCTCAGCCTGTAATCCCGCGCTCTGGGAGGCTGAGGTGAGTGGATTGCCTGAGCCCGTGGGTTCGAGACCCGCCTGGGCAAATTGGCGAGACCTCATCTCTACAATAAATCAAAAAAAATTAGCCAGGCGTGGTAGCGCATGCCTGTAGTTCCAGCTCCTTGGAAGGCTGAGGTAGAAGGATTGCCTGAGCCCAGCAAGTCGAGGTTGCGGTGGCAGGGAGTGGCCACTGCACTCCAGTCTGGGCGACAGAGTGAGACTCCAACTCCATCTCCAACTCCAAAAAAAAAGATTCTTCTCTCCTTATGTGTCACATTATGCTGAAAATATTTCTAGTGACTATTTTTGCATATACATATGTTTATATATTCTTACATATGCAAAAGGATCATGTGATTAAGTTAATGAAATGTTATATGTTTTACTCCTTATAAATTTGCAATGCACAATAACTAAAAGTTTAATTATCTGAGGTTCAAAAATAAATCTGATACTAAATTTCCCAAGGAAATTGCCAATGAAATCTTTTTTATATGAGGGTTAACTTACATTCTTGTGTATTATATGCTATGGAAAATATTGTTCTAAGCATATCAAAATGATGCACAAAATCATTCAGATAAAAGCACTATGATTAATAATAATAGCATTGCACTTTATTGGAAACTTTTAAATCATGATGAGGACCTACCTGATAGTGTCTATTAGTGATCAGGAATTGAATTATAGATACTTGCAGGATTTATTTCAGTATACTATCAAAACCAATGGCAGCAGAAAGAATGACACTCAACTGTGAATTCAATGGGATTGTCTTATGTTATAAGAGACTAAAAAGCTTGGATTGTATCTCAGATAAAAGATGATAGACCTTGTACAATTAAAAAAAAAAACCTCTTGCTGTTGTACTCACTGATTATCTGTTATTATTAGTGTAGCCACTGGACCAAAAAATGTATTTAACATCTTTTTCCATTCGGCTTCAATGAATGCTTTCTGTTACTAACATTTCAGTTGATAATATAACATACTTTTGATATGAGTTTTAACAGGCCTAGAATTAAAGGCATTGAATAACATATTGCTCAAAACCTTCATTCAGTTAAAAAAAATTAGTAACATAAGAACATTCGAGATTGGATATTAAAACTTAATCAGGGACATATGATGTCAAATCTCAGCTCAAACATTGTATAATGAATCCCTAGAACTATTGAATTCATTTACAGTTTTCTTCCAAGTTTTAGCAACCTCTTCCCAAATGCCATGCTAAATTATTTTTTCAGGTCATTTCAGATATACTCACTTCCTTCTCAGAAAGCCCACTTTGAACACTTTTGAAAACACTTTGAACACTTTTCCTGGCTTTTATCAACTTTGCCTTACTCTGGAACTATTAGAAAAGATGAAACTCCTTGAGGACAGGTTCTAACTCTTGATTCTCCATAGTACCGAGCACTATGACCTCCAAAACAACTGTGTTCAGTATTTTCTTTTATTTAACTGAAATGAAGTCACTGTGATCCACTTATACAGACATTTTCTCTAACCACTGATAATGGATATATCATAGAAAAATAGCTTTTTTGTGTTTTAGCCTCTCATTTTGTCTGTTCCCTAAATATGGCCATCAGCTTGGCTATATTTGCATCTACCTATAAAAGACATGTTTCCACCCAAGGTTCCACAAGAAATGTATGTCAAGACCTTCCCCAAAGTAGAGTGCTTATTTTTTGTGAATAGACTGAATAATTTATCAAAGATTCTAATGTTTCTAATACTGCTCCTTTTTTTTCCCCCAGCAAAATGTTCAATATACCAAAAACAGATACTGTGTTTCACTGTCTAAAAGAAGAAACATCTTTGTGTGGCATGCCACACAACAGAACTAGGTTAACATTTTTATCTTAAAAGAAATGTGACTACGTTAAATAGTAAATAAAGCTATAGCAGCGCTACTGATCCAGTAGCATCTATTTCTGTTCAGAGTAAATATAAAGCATGCCCAAATTAATTAAAAACATTAGTAATATTGAATATAATACTCTTCTGCTCTGGGTTATGATTTGAATTTATATTAGTTCTTACATTAACTGTATAAATGAAAAAAATCTGTATGAGGTTGAACCACACAGGTTTACTTAATCTTGATATTCTAAAGAATATGCCTGACATATACTGTTTCTTCATTATTTTTGAGTCGTACATTCTTTAACATTTACTCAAATATTAATATGCTTATCATTCCTGGCATTATAAAATACTTTATGCTGTAATATTTATAAAACTGCTCTATACATATTTAAACATACCCATTTTGTAATTCTAGCTTACTTTTTGCATTACATCATAACATCTACAACAGGTAACAATTTTCATAATGAAAAAATAATAACGCCTTTTTCCAGAATATCTTATGCAATATTATATACAAGTATAACTGGTAGTTTTACTTTGTGAACATAGGTCATAAATAAATTAGTAAACTATCATAAGTGGGAATACTTTTGGCTTGAGTTATAGCTAAAAACTATGCTGTTCACATGATGAAAATTTTGGTAATGAAATGGGGCACTATTAAAAATTATTTGGAAAAAAGAAGCAGGAGGGTAGAGTGTGAGCTACCACTAATTATAGACTCTAATTATTGTGATGTTGTGACAGAGTGATAAGAAGTAGATTAATTCCAACAGACCTATCAAATCCTCCATGTTTATGGTCATAGAAATACTCTGCTTTCATTTTAATAATAATATAACAAGAAAATGTAATCTTCAGTTTAAGGCAGTGGTAGAAAATATTTTAAAAACTAAAAGAAAATTATGTATTAATTTTTTGCTGTATGATGAAAAATAAATAGAGCATGGATACAAAGTTTTTTTTATTTTCTAAGCTCATGTAGTATTTTTAATCAAGAGCTAATTATGACTGCAGCATAACCCCCCCCAAGGCAATATACTTCTTATAATCAGAGTTAATATCCATTGCACACAAAGTAATTTAAAATGCAAATAGTATTGTCATTAAATACTAGTTATGCATCAGTAGAAAGGACATTGTGGAAGTTGTTTAGAAGATGAAATAAAAATAGTTTCTCTTACAAGATATATCATCTATTTACATAATATTTTTCTTAGAGAAATTCAAATATTTCTGACCCAACACAAATCTATACATTGTATCCCTTTGGGTGAAAGTGTGTGTTAATGCCTCTCATTTTATGAAGTAAGACAATTATTCTTGGTGTAAGGTCACTGACTGAATCAACAAATCTTTTAGTATAAAAAAGTAATTCTCAGACTATTACTCATCACTGGATACCCAGTGTTTGTCAATTTTATTGAGATGTAAACATAAATTTGCTCACAAATTATTTGGTTTTATTCTTGCTATTTTAATAGAATATACATAGATTTACAGTGGGACATTGGCCTTTTCCTTTGTATAATTCACCAAGAGTGTACAAAGAAGGGTTTTTGTGAGCCTGTTTTGTGACTATTCTGAGCTGGGACCCCTTCAGGTAGCTAAAACTATTGTGAAAAAGAGAGATTCACTTCTGTTTCATGGCAGAGTGACTTGTAGCTGCTAACCCTTTATGATTAGCCCACAGAAACAATTATAAGTTCTACATAGCATATTAAGACCAGTTATTTGGAGACACTAAGAGATAACCAAAGAGAAAAAAAAAGTTTGACCTTGGAGGAAAGAAAATGCATTAAGGAGATACAGTTTACACTACTGTCTCTGTTAAGGTATTCCCAGATCTTAACTGGAAGACTAGAAGTCAGTCAGAAAGCAGAATTCTTATAAGTTTATAGAATCAAGGAATGAAATTCAGGGCTGAGAAGTGCTTGGAAATTAGTGCATGTTTGTGTGTGTGTGTGTGTGTGTGTGTGTGTGTGTAGGGAAAAACATGGATGCTATAGTTTGAATATTTGAACCCGCCAAATCTCATGTTGAAATTTGATCCCCAGTGTTGGAGGTGAGGCCTGGTGGGAGGTGATTGAGAATTGGGGGCAGATCACTCAGGAATGACTTGGTGCTGTTCTTGAAACAATGAGTGAGTTCTTGCTCTATTAGTTCCCATAAGAGCTGGCTGTTAAAAGAGCCTGACACCTCCCTCCCTCTCTCTTTCTTTCCCTCTTGCCTTGTGATATTTTCACATATTGACACCCCTCATTCTTCTGCCATGAATGAAAGCAGCCTGTGACTCTTACCAGAAGTCGATATTGGTGCCATGCCTCTTGTGCAGCTTGAAGAGCAGTGAGTCCAATAAACCTCTTTTCTTTATAAATTACCCAGCCTCAGATATTCTGTTATAGCTAAACAAATAGAAGAAGACAATAAAAAAGAAGACACAGAAAGACTAACCCCCAAATCTTCATGTAAACTAGAAACTGAACTGTACACTTATCAGAGAGAGTTTAAGGCTTGGAAGACGACAAAAGCTAGAAGTCTGAAAGAACCAAGCAGAGCTTTTAGCTGCTGCCCAAAACAAAGGAAATAAAATATAGAGCCCAAGTACTAATATGAGAACTGCCTGCTAGGAAAAAGAAAAAGTCAGCATTCTTAAGAGGAAGGCAGCAGTTATCAGAGTGTCTAGAATGTGTTAGATACAATCTTCAATATATGATAACGTTTTCTACAAATGCAAATAAACAAGGAAATGTGGCCCTAGTCAGGAAATAAAATACACTCAATAGAAATAGACCCCAAGATGAGAAAAATTTTGGACTTAACCTAAAGTCAATTAAAAATAAGTTCATGGTATTAACAAAAAATATTATTGTAATGATGGAACATATGAGGAATCTTAGTAGAAAAGTCAAAATTACTTTAGAAAATTCCAAAACTGAAAAGTACATTATCAAAAACAAAGAAATTACCAAATAGACCACAGAAGGAGACAATAATGAGAGTAAATTTTTAGAATATATAATTAAAATTACCTATTCTAAAGAAAAAAGAGAGAAAAGACTTAAAATATAAGTAGCACTTTAGATACCTATTGGATAATACCTAATATTTGAAATCCCAAAGGAGTAGAAAGAAAGAATATAGTAAAAAGTATTTTGAAAAAAAAAAATTATAAAAATTTTTTCAAACATAAATTTGCAAGGTGCACAACTAACACAGAACAAGATAATTGCAAACACAACTACATGTAGGCATATTCTAGTAGAATTGCTGAAAAACAAAGATAAAGAAAATATCACAAAAGCACCCAGAAAAAAAGAAAACATTTTTCACAGGGAAACAGCGACAAAGAAAATGCAGGTTAGAATTCAGTGGATCAACATCTTCAAATGCTGGAAAGAAGTGATAACCAAAAATTCTATACCCAGTAAAATTGTCCAACAAAAAGAAAGGCAAAATAACACTTATCGGATGTGCTTGAAAGCTGAAAGAGTATGTTGCCAGGAGACACACAGCACAAGAAACGATAAAAGGAGTTCTTTAGGCTGAAGGCATATGACATAAGATGAAAATCCAGAGGTATAGAAAGCACCAGAAATCAGATGTGGTTTAATATGAAAGATTACGCTTTTTTCTCTTAATTTTCTCAAAAGACACATGATTGTTTTATTAGAAACCAATAACAGTATATAGCTAGGTTTATAACATACTTAAGGATAACATCTATGATAATAATCATTTAAAGGAAGGAGGTGAATGGTACTACATAGGTGTAAGGATCTTACTTTTTATGTGAAGTCATAGTATTTCAAATCTCGGTAGATTGTTAGATGCTAATGTAAGGGATGATATTGCAAGGATAGTAATACCTGAATCATCCAGTGAAAAATAGAGCAAATTGGTGGCATTTAAAAAGCAAAACATTATGTAAAATAAAAAATTCAGTTAATCCAGAAGAAAGTAAAAATGGAGGAATAAGGAAGAAAAAGAAACAAAAAATAAGAATTTTATAGAATTAGAACAATTAGTCAATGATTAATAAGTATACACTAACTAAAAACCACCATTAAAGGGTAGAGAACATTATGTAGGATTTAAAAAGAAGAATCTGCTATATGGTTTGTAAAGGCAATCCACTTTTAATATAAATTCACATAGATTAAGTAGAAAAGATAGTCTGCAAACAGCAAGCATAAGAGAACTGAGGTGGCTCTGCTAATATAAAATTTCTAATTTTAAGATAAAGACTAAATATGAAAGCTAAAAAGGAACATTTAATAACAATAAAGTATATTGTTTGTTATAACTATTTTAATCATGAAACCAACTAGCAGTAGAGCTATAAAATGCATGCAGTAAAATATGAGATAATTAGAGTGATAAACATATAAATCTAAACCCATAGAGATTTTTAACACCATTATTTTAACAATTTGTAGAAGAAGATAATAAATCAGTAAGGAGATAGGATACCTAACCCACATTATTAACCACCTTGACCTGATTAAAATTTATCAGATGCAAAACCAAACAACTCCAGAATATACATTCTTTCCTGAGGCAGATGAAATGTCCACCAATTTAGACCATATGGTGGGCTATAAAACAAGTCACAACATATTTCCAAAGATTAAATGTTTGCAGATAACGTTATCTGACTGCAATGGAATTCAGTAAGAAAGCAATCACAGAGAGATAATTGTAAAATCGTCTAACATTTGAAAGGCGAATAGGATAGTTCTAAGTAATGCGTAAGTCAGAGAAGAAATTACAAGTGGAACTAGAAAATGTTTTAAACCAAATGACAATAAAAATACAACGTACTAAAATGTGTGAAATGTATCTTAAGTGGTGTACATAAAAAAGCTAATATCTTTAAATACTTATAGTAGAAAAGAAGGAAGTTTTCAACTTAGTGATCTGTTTCCCAGTTAAGAAACTAGGAAATATGACTAATCTAAATTAAGTAGAAGGAAAAAAAAATTAAAGAACAGAGCAGGAATCAATGAAATACAAAACAAATAGCAGATCAAAATAATAAAGCAAAAATTGATGGCTTGAAAAAATTAATAAAATTCACAAATCTTTTTAAGACAGATGAGGTAAATAAGAGAGAAACAAATCTCCAGTTATTAGGAAAGAAATAGAGGCTATTATGACACAAACTAGACATCAAGAGGCTAAAAGGTAATATACAAAATTTGGTGTGAAACAACAGTTACCAAATGAACACAAATGAAGCAGAAAAATTTAAGCAGACCTATACATATACCCATTAACAAAATAGAATTTTTTATTAAAAAACAGTACCCACAAAAAGTGAAGGGAATGAAATGTCCAAGCTCAGATGGTTTCACTGCTGAATTCTGTTAAACATTTATGGAGTGCATAATACCACTCTTATACAAATTTTTGAAGAAAAAAGAGAACTAGAGAATGATTTCCAACCCACTTTATAAGATTAGCATAAGTCGAACAACAAAACTTATTAAGAAATAAATAAAACTACAGTCCAATATTTCTTATGAATATAATTTTTAAAAATAAAGATTAGCCAATTGAATTCAGCAATATGTTAATATTTATACACTATATACAGTAAATATAAATATGATTTATATTTAAATATTTTTTAAAACATGGGTTTTTTATTATTGGATTTATTCCCGGAATGTAAGCTTTCTCAAATTTTCATAAATCAATCTAATTTACCATAAACACAAGGTAGAGAAGAAAAATAAGATAATTTTAAGAAATATAGAAAAAGAATCTGATGCAACTCAACATCTCTTTGACTTTGTCTATTCTTATAGTTTTAGTTCTGCTTTACATATTTTGAGACTATTTAATTAGTGTATATACATTAGAAATTTTCATGTGTTCCTGGTGTATTATGATTGGTACTGTAATAATAATTATGATTATGAAGTGCCTTTATTTCTAGTAAGAACTTCTGGTTTAGAGCCTACTTAGTTGAATATTAATAAGCTATACCAGATTCTTTTTGGTTCATATTTGCATTGTACATCTTTTTATTCTTTATGTTTAACTTTTGTGCATTTTGATAGTTTAGGCTTGTCTCTCATAAGCTGCAGAGTTGTTTCAATTGAGTCTGAATATCTTTGCTAATTAGTATATGTACTCCATTCCATTCAATTAATATGTATATAAGTGGCTTTATATCTACTGGTTACTATTTTCTGTCTTCCCCATATTTTTCATTATTTCTCCCTACCTTCCTTGCCTTCTTTCAATCATTTATTTTTTGTTATTCCACATTTCCATCTAATTCATGTTTTAAGTTCTCACAAGTCTGTGTGATACTTTTCTATATAGTAATTTAAATACTAATAAGGTCAGTCTAAGTACCATTTAAAAACAAGTTACAAAATAGAAAAGTAAAATTACAACGTTGGTCACAAGTAAAAGAATGGTATTCTGATTTTGTAAAGAAATCATAAAAATCAGTAAAAAAAAAAAGACCAAAAACCTGATTTAAAAATGAGAAAAATCATATAAATATGCCATTTCATGAAAGAAACCAAATGGCCAATATATGCATAAATGTAATTGTTGAATATGAACGTTTAAAGATATTGTCTGAAAATACAAATTTAAAAAAGGAATAATAGCCTTTTAAAAAAAGAAATCCTTCCAAGATGAACTTGGAAGACATTATGCTAAGTGAAATAAGCCAGTCTAAAAAAGTTGACATCTAATAGAGGTAGAAGGATGGTTGTTCGAAATGGAGCAATCAAGGAGTTGTTGGTTAAATAATAGATAGTTGCATTAGATAGGAATAAGTTCTGGAGATCTGTATGATACATGATGACTATAATCAGTAATAATGCACTGCACATTCCAAAATTGCTGAGAGTAGATTTCGTATGTTCTCATCACAAAAAAGTTAACCATGTCAGTTCTTTTTTTATTATTATTATTTTCTATTTAAGGTTTTAATTCTCTAAAAATTTTTATTTTAAAGATGTGGGTACAATTCAGGGTTAGTTACACAAATGGTCATTGTACAGGTAAAGTTTGGGTCTCCCTTTGGTCCCCATACCACCTGGTTTGAGATCGGGTACCCTTACTGATAAAGTGTGCCCCTCCCCCACTCCCTCCCCTGGCAGTTTCCCACTACTGCCAATCCCTTTCTTACAATATTACGGTAATTGTTCAGGATCTGCTTATGAGTGACTATGCCAATTCCATATCCTGAAGAACTATGTTTACATCCACACAATAAGAAATGTGCTATTATGTTTATAGCATCATTGTTCATGATCAAGAAAAATTTCAGAAAAAAAGTCAAATTATATCAATATAGAAGGAATAGAAAATGGTTATATATTCTTATAATGTAATAAAGCAGTCATGAATCATGTCTACATTAATCAATGTGCACATATCTCCAAAATGTTAAGTTGAATAAAAAGCAAGTTACACAAGCACTTATATGTTAGCTTTCTCAGTTGAATTTTTAAACCAAACCAAAATGCTGTATATTATGTATGCATATATACAAAGCAGAAGTATAAAAACGGAGAAAAGATAAACTTCAATATCATGGTAACATCTGGGAGGGAGGAAGAAGGATAGAGGGGAATGCTTTAAATGACTCTTTTACTGCTTGATTTATAAAGATTAAAAATAAGCTGACAAATATGGCAAAATGTTTTCATTTGTTAAATCTGGATAATACATGTGTGCTTGAGTGATAGCTAACACCTTGTACTTAACACTTTTCTCTGAACTGCATATTTAAAAAATTAGACCAAAGAAGATATATCTTCCATTTCCTTCCATATATGTATAAGATGAGATTATTTCAGTAGTTCATGTGAAACACAAAAGAAGCTCAGGATATCTGACTTTAAGTATTTCAAGTAATTGTGGTTAGTTATGCATTGATATTTCAGATACATGCACTTTTCTAATAGTACAAATCCGAGAAGTTTTGAATTAATTAACCAGGAAGAAGTAAACTGAGCTAATTTACTCAACCATTTCAGACGCCAAGTGAGATCAGTGACCTAGTTATAGTATAAGGTATTATAACTTGAGGGGGGTTCCATGTCCCCCCCCCCCAGCTGGGAAATATCTACAACCTCCAATTGTATTAAAACATTAATTTATACTTTGAGATCAGTTGCCAACTTAACAAGTTAACCTCTGTCTTATTAAGGATAAGCTGAAAGCAAAGCATAATGAAAGATTATGTACAGAGAGAAATTGATAGCTATGGTTCACATTCCTTCACATTTTCATGGAAAAAAATTCTATTCATAAAGAAAATAGTGACGAAAATATTTTAAGATGATATAGCATTTTATGGTATCAAATGTGTGTGTGTGTGTGTTTTTTTTTTTTTTGGAAGAAATGAACAAGGCATGTGGCATGTGCCTTAACTGCCTTGCAAATCTCACCTTCATCTTAACAGACACCATTCTCTCTCCACTGAGGGTTTTTTATTTGTTTATATTTTTATGGTTTTCAAGATGCGCCTAAGATAAGCTCATAGTTGATGTATTACATTCTTATAGTAAAGAAAATGCAGAGAGATTAAAGGTTGTTTGATACATACATTAATATTTTGAGGCGAGGCATCTAAGATCTAAAAAGGTCAAAGTTTTCATTAGATTCTTTGATAAAATTTAGAGTTAAATTCTACTGCTTTAACTTCTTTACTGTTTAATAAGTCCAGGAAATGTTGTAACTTCTGATGTACATATATTTTTTGTCATTTTATTTCTTCTCAACACTTCACAAATTTTAAGATTCTATATTTCTTGATTGGGAATTATCCATTTGTCTTTAGAATGTTAACATATTCAGATAAAGAGGACATCATGTTTCTTGAGAGAACATGAACACCCCTCTGTTTTTTTTAGATTTAAAAAAGTCTCTGCCTTTTCATTATTGCCTCAAGAGAGATATTACATCATTACAATATCAAAAGATGCATCCCAAGCACAATAGAAGTGTGACTCTGTGTATGCGGATTTATGCACATATGAAATATACTTGCTTGTGGTTTTTCTTTTCTTTTGTTTTTAATTTTAAAGATGTGGGGTACAATTCAGGGTTAGGTATACAAATGTTCACTATGCAGGTAACCTTGTTGATGAGATGTGCACCCCCCCGCCGGCAGTTTCCCTTAACTGCCAATCCCACCCCCGTGGTTTTTCAGTGATATAATCATCAACGCTTCTAGAGTTTGGGGTATGGAATATTCCAGTAATAAAATGTTATAATGTTCTCCTCATAGATGCAAATTACACCTTTACTGTTACCTTCTCTCTGCTGTTCCTGATGCTCATTATTAAAATATATATTAAGGCTGGAAATTCCCAACCTTTTCTTTTTTATAAGCTACTCTTCTTCTATAAAGTAGATTGGACCTTTGCCCCACCCCCATTTGCCAAAAATCTGAGTGGAGTGAATTACTTCTTTTTAAGTGACTCATGTGTTCACCTTTATGTTAAAATGGTGATCTGTAAAAGCTTAAATTAATTTATCTACCTCTGCTAATTATTTTGGGATAACAAAAATGTGTCAGCACATAAGTGATACTTTTATCTTGGTTCATTCTGTTCTTCCTTATAGAAGTTATTAAAACTTAACTATCTAAGACTTAGTACAAATTAAAGTTAATTTTCCTGTGCAAAGTTTTAATATGACTCAATTCTGGAAAATTTTGGCCTGAACTAATACAATCTTTAAAATAATTATATTCAGAGGTTTTAACATGTTACTTTTTATTTCTTCAGCATTACCATTATGACTTCTTCTATAAAATACACATTCCTTGAGGAATGTATGCACACACGGACACACCGGCATAAGGCCAAGAGCACCCTCTGGACAGTGGTTGATACAGGGGAGGCAAATAGATCAATAGTTACTAAATCTGCAAAGCACCTACATTCTAAAAATTAGGACAGCAAATTCATTCTGCCACCCAAAAAACCTCTCCCTGGCCTTAGCATAAAACCATAGTAGCATATGTCAATAAAAACCTTTTCAATCCCCATTAATACAGGGATGGAAAAAAATCTGGTCTCGTTATGATCCCAACCCTTTAAAAAAAAACCCTCATAAAACTTCTTATATCAAGAATCAAGAAAGATAAAAATAAATCATCACAACTTCAGGGTGATACAGTGCATGATTAAATTCAAAATTTTTGGTTGGATACAGTGGCTCACGCCTATAATCCCAACACTCTGGGAAGCTGAAGCAGGAGGATCACTTCACGTTCGAGACCAGCCTGGACAACAAACTGAGACCCATCTCCAAAAAACAATAAAATTAAAAATAAAAATAAATTAGCTGGGTATGGTGGTGTGCTCCTGTAATCCAAGCTACTCAGGAGGCTGATGCAGGAGGATCCCTTGAGCCCAGGAGTTTGAGACTACAGTGAGCTCTGATCACAACACTGTACTCCAGACTGGGTGACAGAGCAAGACCTTATCTGAAAACACACACACACACACACACACACACACACACAGACACACCTGAAGAAAAAAATTCAAAAAATGTAAACGAACGCTCTATAGTATGAGGGCATTTGACGGTTTGCTCACTTATTAGTTATCTGACTTGGCAGAGATTTTTCTACCTTCTCTGAGTATCAACCTTTCTGTCCACATAATGAAGACACTGTCCACTTTATAAGAGAGTAAGATTGAGTGAGATCCTACAAGAAAAAGCCCCTAAAATATCTTACCTAGACTACGCCATGCACCTCATGCTGAAAACCTTCAAGGAGAAGTTCCCGTTATATTGATAATCACCAAAAATAAAAAAAAAAAAATTATCTGTCATCAAACATCTACATTACACAAATATACACACACACAAATGTATAATTCTTAAGTTAGGGTTTTGCATTTTTCATGTTTTGTTGTATTCACCAGAAGACTTTCAAACCTGCATCAGTGGCATTTCCTGCCTCAGGAGAAAGGTGGACATAGCTTTAAATAAAAACAGTCCATTGAACGTCTTAATAAGTTTTAAAATATATAATAGAGATCATGATTTGAAATCCATAATGCTTCTTATTTGCAAAAACTACATATTCGATGGAGGAAAAAATATGGACTTCCTAATTATTTGCTAGAAGACAGTCTCGGTCTGCTTGGGCTGCCGTAACAAAATATCACAGTCTGGGTTACTTAAGTGTCAGAAATTTATTTTTCACAGTTCTTAAGTCTGGGAAGTCCAAGCTCAAGGTGCCAGCTGATTCAATTCCTAGGGAGGAGTCTTTTTTCAGGCTTGAAGCCTCCATCTTTTTAATGTGTCTCCCATGGGAGAAAGCAAGATTTCTCTTATGTCTTTTCTTAGAAGGATGCTAATCCCACCATGAGGGTTTTACTTTCATGACCTGGCTACCTTCCAAAGGCTTCACCTTGGGCTGGTCTCGGTGGCTCAGCCTGTCATCCCGTGCTCTGGGAGGCCGAGGTGAGTGAATTGCCTGACCCCACGGGCTCGAGACCCGCCCGGGCCACTTGGCGAGACCTCGTCTCTACCATAAATCAAAAGCTAGCCGGGCATGGTAGCGCGTGCCTGTAGTTGCTCCTTGGAAGGCTGAGTGGAAGGATCGCTGGAGCCCAGCAGGTCGAGGCTGTGGTGGCCAGGAGCGGCCACTGCCCTCCAGTCTGGGTGACAGAGCGAGACTCCGACTCCAACAAATGCTTCACTTCCTAATGACATTACATGGTGGATTAGGGTGTCACCAAATGAATTTTAGGGCAACATAATTCAGTCCCTAGCAAATACCAAGAGCCCAAACTGGGTCATAGGTCTGAGACATATTTAACACATAAATCACTAAGTAGGAAATGATAATGACAATTCATAGTAACCTTTTTATGTGAAATGTTTTTGTCATCCTATAGCTAAAACTTACTTAGCTTTGTACTTAACTGTTTGCCAAGTACTTTATTATGACTCCGCATATATTTACTTATTTAATCTCTCAACTCTTTATGGAGTAGTGGCCATTGTCTCTCCATAGTACAAAGAGAATTCAGTAATTTACCTGAGATCACAGAGTTGTTAAGAAAAAGACTGGAGGCTGGGTGCAGTCCCAGCACTTTGGAGGCTGAGGCAGGAGGACTGCCTGAGCCCGGGGGTTCGAGACCAGCCTGGGCAACTTGGTAAGAATTTGTCTCTACAATAAATCACAAAAACTAGCTGGGCATGGTCTCGTGCATCTGTAGTTCCAACTACTTGGAAGACTGAAGTGGACGATGGCCCAAGTCCAGCAGGTTGAGGCTGCGGTGGCTGTGAGCATACAGTTTCACTTCAACCTGAGCGACAAGAGTGAGACTCCAACTCAAAAAAAAAAAAAAAGACTGGAAAGACGGTGCTCTGATGCTACAGTATTAATTATTATACTCGACTATTACAACAAGGTTTCTGGTTTTAAATTGATGCAAAATTAGACCAAAGCTATGCATCTAGACCTCAGTTTTAAGAAGATACTAGCTCTCTAGGTCCAATTCCATGATGGCCTGGAACCTCTGGCATGGTAAGAACACCATGGACAAATCAGGTGAGGGGGAGAGGGGGGTGTAGTAAGATCCCAGATTGTCTTCCTGGGCCTCCAGAAATTTCCCTGAGATATTTCACATGAATAGATCCCCTGAGCACTAATTGGGGTACAGGAGAAGTGGCCAAAGGCGGCAGTCCCAATTTTTGGCATCAGGGATGGGTTTTGTGGAAGACAATTTTTCCACGGACAGGGAGCGGGAAGGATAAGGTCATCAGACATTAGATTCTCAGGAGAATGCACAACCTAGATCCCTCCAGCTTTTTCAGTGCAGTTCACAGCAGGGTTTGTGCTCCTCTTAGAATCCATTGTCGCTGCTGATCTGACAGAAGACAGAGCTCCACTTGCCCTCTGCTCACCTCCTGCTGTGCCATCCAGTTCCAAGCAGGTACCCGTCCATGGCCCCGTGGTTGGAAACCCTTGGCCTAAGGGATGAGTTATAATAAGAAGGACACAGCATGTGGGAAATTGGTTACCCAAGGCAAGAAAAATGAACTATACCTCCACTGAAGCCATTGTCAAGTCCTCTTCGTGACTTTCCCTGTCAAGCATTTAGATGGTGAGTTGTAAGCATACAGTCCTGCTGCTACTTTATTTTCCATATCTCAGCAACAGAGTTAAGAGCTCAAGGAAACTGCATAATGGATATCAAAGTGAGACATGGAGAAGCCTGTAATGATTAGTGACTCCCAATCTTTCTGCTATTTTCAGTGGGGAAAGGATGATCCACTCTATTTTCTCCTTCTGAATATAAAACTACAGGAATGTGTGGATCCAAAGTTTGGGTCTCAGTCTGCGTAAAACCTGGATGCAGACTGCTACTTATACAAAGTTAGTGTTTATGTTCTACTGTCTGAGGATTTTCAAGGTTTGTGGATGTACTGAAGATAACTGACTAATTCAAAGAACGTTTTCTCAGTAAAGCTTTATAGTTTCTTGGAATGTTTCATTATGTTTGACCACTGCCTCAACATATGCTCAAAAGTGGAGACGAAGAAAAAATTCTATTGTGGTGATCCTAACTAGGTTATTTCTGTGGATATTGGAAACATAAAGGAATTGTGTCACTGGGACTTCTCTTTTCCTCCGGCTCCATCTCTAGCCTCACGTTAGTTTTATCTAAGCAAAATCCGTTTATTATGTGAATACAGAGCCATGGAGGCCATGATAAAGACCTGCCTGTTTGCCTTGGTTGTGAGTGCATTTTATTTAAACTTTTCTAGTACCTTCTTCTCTCCTTTGTCCCATTTCAACTCCATCCACTTTAATAACATTCCTTGGTTCCTTTCTCCCCATCTTGGATAAAGTTTGGAACTAGTTTATAGTGCCTGAAAGATAAACTGGAAATCAAGAAAGACACAGTTCCCTTTTTAACAAGTAAGTTGTAACTATATACACATCTGTGTGTGGATATATTGTATTACTTGAACACAAAGGAAGTAGCTTAAAATAACCATTAATATAGTTTTCCCAATGTAAATATAATTGATGGTTATAATTTCAACTGAGTTCCTGTCTATCCACACAAAGAAGAAAACAGAAGTAAAGCAATAATCTGAATACTTCAGGCAACAAACTTTTACTTAATTTGCCCATCAAATATATTACTAAAAAGAGTAAAAGAGATTATAAGGCATGTAATAGATGCTGATTCCTTCATCGGTGTAAACTTGTGTCTTTGTTACACGGAGTTGTTTAGTTAGCATTAAGAAAGTTCTATGTGTCATAAGAATGTAAGAATTCTCACGACTTAAAAATTCTCAGTGATTTGGAATCGTCATCTACATCATCACTTTCCTGGAGAGTTAAAAATATTGCATCCACAAATATAAATATACACACTTTTTTCCTAAATCTGATCTCTCTTATAGGTTGTCTTATGTCCCCTAAGGGAAATACAGGTAGCAGAAGTAACTTCAGAGAGATTTATTTTGTCAGCTACTGAGCTACCCAAGGAAAGAAACTTTCTAAGAGATGCTTTGTATTACTGCTTCAAAGTTTTTTTTTTTTTTAACTACAGCTACAGGTTTTAAAGATTTCTTTGAAACAACTGAAGAGTGAACTTTAATTCATGTTTTTTAAACAAAGGTTATATGAGACTTACAGCAGTCTTACAAAAGAAGAATATCAGCAAGAATTGCACATTACGCTCGGAATGCAACTGACTTTCAAATTTTTCTACAGGTATTATTTCCCATGAATAGGAACAAAGAGCAAAAACAGTTAAAAAAGCATATTCAAATGTGTGCATAAAAAGGCATGGTAAATGAATACTGTTTAGTTTGCTGACATAATTACTTGAATGTAATTTTTATGAGTCGTAGAAATCTTGGCATTTTCACTGAACCAGATAATTAGACTCTGAATAGAACAGGGTCAGAATAATTAATACATCAAAACTAGATGAACTTTTTCTAATTATTTTTATTTAATCTCTATTATAATTATTGTTATACTCTGCTGAGCATGATTGCCTCATGTTCATAGATTTGAATGCAGTCTTATAGTTGCATCCTGGGACTTTGTGGAATATTAACAAACCGTGGCCTGGAGAAATTAGAATGGTGTAGTTTCATGATGGAATTCTAAATTGGAACTTTATATTTTTCTATATAGTTGCACAAAATTTGTTCCATAATCATAAAAATATGAATTTTAAAACAAAAGTCTACTTTTCCTTCAAGTTCCACTTCTCCAAAGTTCAAGAAAAATTATTTTTTCAGGGTTTTTTTTAAAGGCATATCATCAGCTATTCAATTCATGTGAAATTTTCTGAAAGGTGATCGCATTACGCTTTTCATTATTGGAGAGTTTGTATATTATGATAAATCTTAATCATTTTAAAGTGAACGTATCGACAGGCAGTAAAGATCATTACCAGCTATAATTAAAGACTTTAAAATTCATGTTAGAAAGTAATGGTGTAACTTTCTGCTTGGGATGATAGCAACCTAGTTGTGCCAGACCTTTGCAATAGCCATGAAAACACACAAAAATAACTTACAACAGCCTTAATTCTCAAGGCTAGAAGATCATAGAAACCAGTTAAATACGTGGTTACAGGCAAATCCATGTTTGAATATCTAAAATAAAAATGTTATAATATGGACAGAAAGCTTAAAAATGAACGAGTTTTATCAACAAGAAAGGCATCCAATGAAGATTGTTGTCCAAGACACCAATAAGAAAGCTTGAGTTTACTTCTAGTTCTCAGTTCTCATTTTAGAGTTGGTCATAACAATCTTCTCCTCACTTTGTCATTCTCTATCTCCATTCTCTGGAAGTTCACAACGTCCTTCTGTACAGGACTGAAATTTGATGCGATGAAGACATATTATGTCCTTAGACATAAAGGAGGAAGCAGAGATTAGGCGACTACTGCAGAACCCGGAAAACAATCTATTCTAAGGATTTACAGCACGTTTTAAATTATCTAGGAACCAACTCATCTGGTAATTTTACAAATGCAAGACAACAGAAGCAGGATGATTTCTGCCTAACTTTTGTGAAAGCAAGCTTGATCCTGGGATTTGGCCAGGGAGGCTACACATGAGTGAGGAGGACAGTTAAAATGGTTGTGAGAGTCCAGGAACAAGACAGTCAGTGATACCCATTGAAGGGAATAATGTCCTTTGCAAATATCAACAATGTGACATTTTGCCTTTTCTATGAATTTTTTAAAAACTTCAACATTGAGCCAAGGCATGCAATTTTCACATAAGAAAAATATATTTATTATAAATATGTAACATAAATATAAAATGGGAAAAATAAGAGAAGAGGCAGAATGTGGAAATGTACGTAAATACTACTGGCGCAGATATAAGACGAATACGGGAGAGAAGAATATATCACAGAGGAAAAACTAAAATTGGCTTCAGCTGTAGTGAAGAACATAACAGACATTGTAGAAAATGAGATCGCTAGTAAAGCTGACAGTTCTCTAAAAACACCAAGAAAAAATGTACAATAATAATAAGAGCTGCTACAGAGGAGAGAAAATAAAAATATATGAATAATTGGTTTCCACTTGGAAGGAATCAAAACAAATGAAGCTAAACAATCATTCTTTAAAAGAGAACACTTTTCATTGTTCTAAACAAACAGCAAAACAACAGTGAGTAACATTACTTAAGCACAAAGGTCAGAAATGTTCACTAAATCCCATGAAAATAAAAAATAATAAAGCAACTTATAGCAAACTTGGCAGAGTTATTGAATTTCAAGATTTTAAGAAAAAAAGTACAACCATTTGGGCAAAAAACCCACAACATTACACCTGTTTCCAATTCTGTTTCACTCAGAATGCCAGAATGCAGTGTAACAATGAGGCAAAGTTTTGAGCAAAAAATGTGTGATCCAAGAATATTTTAACCAAGCATAAACTTATTTATGTATTGGAGTAACGCAGGGACTTGCATGCTCAGATATGTAGAATTTAGGACAAAAACTGCTAATATTTCCTTCAAAATTTCTTACTTAAAAGAAAGATTTATCAGGCTGAAAGATGAATATTAAAAAATTAAAAGAATAAGATGTTTGAATCTGAAATTAGCATGATGCATATTATTATTAGCTTTAAAATATGTTTGCTTTGCATGCTAAAAGCTACCTGAAAGAATTCTTCAGAGTAAAAAAATTAACAAATAAGACCACAAAACAGAGACATTCACATTGAAAAAATTAGTGTTTGTATATATACACTAATAGCATAGGTAATACTGCAAGTAATATAAGTAACAACATAATTTTTGTCTAGTACATGTAAAATTAACCGTATGATCATGAATGTATTGTGAACTTTATATGAACAGTTGTAATAGTTGTCAAATAATTTTGGATTGATTGGCATTTCTTAGTAAATAATTCTTAAATTGGATTATGAGCTTACATGTTAACTTAATGTAAATTTAAGGTTAACTCAGAAATAAAATTTACAAAATAATTATTTCTTTTAGAAAATATGAAAAAGATAATTTACAATATTTGTACTCCTGAAGCAGTCACAGAACTTTTAAGCCAAAACACAGCAAAATTCACAAGTGCAAAATTAAATGTTGAGATACTCCTCAGGAAGAAAGCTATGAAATTTCCTCTTAGCATAATCACATGCAGCATAGTTTTCATTAATAAGACAAATGATATGTTATAAATATTTTAACCAAGGGCCATGTATTATCTCTGTTTAAACATGCAGTCATAATAGTTATCAATAGCATTATATACAAAATTACACAAATCTTGAATAACATATAGCTTTCATTTATCATACACTTTATATATTCCAGCATTGTATTTAAAAATTACTTAAGTAATTTGATTTGGCATTTGAAAAAAATTTTTGAGGAAGGGTTATCCATTTTTTTTTTTTTTTTTGCAGCTGAATGCATTAAAACTAAGAAATTGCATGACAACATAACAATTCGGGGTTGAAGCAGTTGTTTGAACTCGGGCCCGAGGACAATGTCTGTATGATCCATGCCTTGTATGCATCTTTCCAGGTATTATATGCAATGTAAGGAAAGGATTGATGTTTGTTTTGTTCTTGGGTCTCTCCACTTGGTCTAGCATGGGACTTGACTTATAGTAACTACTCAATAAATAATTTTGGATGCCTGAATGTATTTAGATAAGATATTGTCCTAGAAACTCAGAGACACAAGGCTGAATACAAACAAAATGATTACCTCAATAAAATTTTCAAGAGGGGGGTTATGATAGGATATGAAAATGTGGAATAATTGTACTATACAGTAGGTTTTTTAAAATACAATACATTGTCCACAAATAAAGTGCTATCTTCTTAAGGGAAAGAGATCATTACCAAAACTAGCTAAGTAGATTCTCCATCATTCTCTGCTATCATGATTTAGCTTTGAAAACATGCAATGTGGCTTCCTTGGATACTTTTTCATACATAGATGGGTAAAATGAAATACTCTTGTCACCTAGGATATGACAGTATGATTGAAATTTCTACTTATGGAAAAGATTGATCGAGAACAATCTATGTTGGTAGTAAAGCTAATGTAGGAAAGATGTTTGACAGAAAAAATGGGAATATATTCACTTATAATTCAAGTAGTTTTAAAGAATTAATGGCTATCCTGTGTTGTGTTAATACAGAAGAAAAATTGATATCATCTTGAGCTTGTCATTTTATACAGTAGGCAAAGTACTAATCCTGCAGTATTTAGCTCTGACAATATTCAGGTCCTTGCGGGTATCAAGTTAGGAAGTAATCACAGATCAGTCTTTAACCTTATGCTTTAAGGCAAATAATTAGAACAATTGGAGGAAAATGCCACCCAAAGAGTAAAGCATCCACCTGCTCTAAACTTTTCTTACATTAGATGTTTAATTCAGCTAGACTTCCTGCTCACTCGATGAACTTTTCTTTCTATACTTCTCTTCTTTAGTATACACTGTCTCTATTATATTTTTAAAAGTCTTGTGTGTTTAAAATATAGAATCTAAAAATTGTTCATCTAAAGATTATTCAGTGGGCTAATTTCTACTTGGAAAGAGTCGGTGCATTTGTCTGCAAGTTATTAGGTAACTGGAATTCTTGTTTTTGTTTTTGTTTTGCTAGGATTTTAGTCTCACTTTATTTGGCTTGTGTATAAGAACACAGATTGAAAAAAAAACAGCCAAAAATCATATTTTCTTTTAGTCATATAACATCCGTATTTGCAACTCTTCTGTTTTTAATCTTCTGGCAGCTTATTCCATTGCTTCAGATGCCTGATGTGCTTCCTGGCATTTAAGTCATTTATCAGTAAGTATTACCTTACAAGTGACAGAAGAAAATGTGAGTTAAAAACCTGGGCTTTTACGTCTGGCAGCGTTTTACTGTAGTTGCTTGTGTCTGAATTGTTGGCTATTCCTGAAATCATGAAAGGATTTCTGTGAACCTTTTAATGACCTTCGTTTAAAACATTTTTATTTGTGTAGTTTAGAGACCCACAGAGAAAGTGGATTTTCAGGAAGGCTGGTTCAACCCCAAGAATGAGGAAATAGCTGAGAACAAATATTAACCAAATGGAATGAGCATGAAGAAGGCCAAGTAATAACAGAGGCAAGTTAGGGAATCTGTACATTTTATTGGACGGAGAGTTTCCTTTTGGCAATTCCTAGGGAACCATGAAAGGCAGAGAAGGAGAGAGTGGGTTTAAAAGTACACAATCACGACATGGATAGCCATGTCAAAGGATTTTTCTGATACTAAAACTTTAAGAATTTGTGCAACTTTTGTCACTTACTTGCATCAGAGTGTGGACTCATATATTTAATGCTTAAGTGCATAAACGTCATTAAATTTTTTTTTTAAATGCAGCCCCTTGGAATGTGGAGCTACTTTCATCTCTGTTCTAAAAGAACTTTTCTCAAACATTCTGTTACTAACAACCAGTGCCACTGCAGCACAAACCAAGCACAGGACAACAAAGATTTGGCAAAACACAACCTGCATTCATTTTTAAGAACTTTGAGGGCAGGATTCTTTTTGTACTGTTTTTTGGGGGACAAATGGTAGAGGCTGTGTGTGTGTGTGTGTGTGTGTGTGTGTGTGTGTGTGTATGAGAGAGAGAGAGAGAAAGAGAGAGAGAGAGAGAGAGAGAGAGAGAGTGTGTGTGTGTGAGAGAGAGAGAAAACAGGTGACAAACACTCCAGCCAGAGCCAGAGATGCATTTTTAATGTTCCATATTAAATGCAACTGACAGGAATTGTTGTGCATTAACTGGCAAACATACAGGTCAAAGGAAAACATTACATCAAACAAAAGTTAAACATACATTCATACAGTATCATCTCCCAATTTTTAGCATCAACCTATAAAACATGCAACTCAGAGCATTACTCTGAGTTAGATGGTCCCAGAAGTCCTGTGTCTCTTTTATGTGTGTATATATGCATGCGTATACTCACAAATTCAACTTGTTGTTCACTCAGATTCAAATTATTGTTATTGCTTATCATTAAAGTCCTATCATGTATCAAAAATTAGGAAGAAATTCTTGTAATGTTTCTAAGACATTAGAATTTGTTTTTATTGGAATCTGGAAATATTCTTTGTTGATCTAAGAAAATTTAAAGTTACTTTTCAAATATAAGGTCAACAGATACAAGTACATAATTTGTCAGGATCCTACTTTCCGTTTTCCAAGATTTCAGGTTAGCACATTTCCTCAACCTTTTATACATAAGTCTTTGGTTCAATTTCCCCTAAAAAACTGAAGTGGAAACTTAAAACTCTTAATTGAAAAATACAAAAACTAGAACAGTTGGACACTATTTAAGGTTTTATAATTTTATCACTGATCAACATTTATTGGTCCCAAAGAGAAATGATTTTAGCTTGAATTATCTGTTTGATTTTATATACATACTGCCATATTATTCATATGATATATGTATATGACATTATTGCAAATTTACCTCACTTTATACAAACAAAGTTTATTTTGAACAACTTTAGCTTTCAAATAAATTGATAATTAAAACACGTACCGAGTAGTTCTATTGTACTCATTTATATGTTGTGAAGTAGTGAAAGTGAAGCAAGATTTTAAAATTGGTGATTTTACACAGATATCTGAGAGTTTGCTCAGGCTGTTTTCAAATGCTCGTGATTTAGGCCATACTTATATGCAATAGCCTGACAGTTTTGTGAAAAGACAGAAGCAGTCATTTCATGGTACCTAAAAATGTCTTTCCCCACATGTACTTGATTGATTAGTTGTTCCACATGTGTATGGACTGCTTGTGTGAACAAACAAAAAATAAATATTGAAAAATGGGTTTACACTTGCTTAATTTGTTATTACAAATCCCCAAGTATATCTTTGCGATATATGTATATCTGTGTGCACACAATATCATCTCTTCGTTTCGTGACAAAAATTGATGGATGCAGAATTTAAAGTGCTTTATATTAACAGATGAATTTTCCTTTTATGTACCTACAACTACCATTGAATAATATATTTTACTCGGTTACTGTTTCTGTGTTAAGAAAAAAGAAATGTAATTTGAAATTTTGTATTTGGAAAAAACTATTTTTCATAGGCTTGCTAAGTTTTATCATACAACAATATGATCCAGAGCTCCCATTCTAAATTTTTGTTGTTATTGTTTTATACTTTGTTCTGCTAGTCTATAATATTCTTAAGCATTTAATCTTCCATCAAAGGGGAGCAAAGTAGTTTTAAAACCCAAATAAAATACACATATTAAAGTTCCGGGAGCATAAATTGTTACTTCCCGTAGATGTCAGCTAATTGTAAAATTTAATTAGGTTTTTATTTACTAAGAGAAACAAGCCATAGGGTATGCCAAGGTTCCTAAAAAAAAAAAAAAAAAGTAATTTATTGTTTCAGATGATATCTAACATCTACAAAATTACCATTGATCTTTGTATTAATAAAAATTTACATAGTTATATATTTTAACTCCACACAAAGTTCATTGTACAAACTTTTGTCATCCTAGGTATATCTAAATTTTTTTTCAAAGCATGTTTTTCTCATTGTCAGTTTAAAATCAATTCACTCCAAAAAATTCAACTATTGTCAGCTAATTGTCTCAACTACAAACAGTTATCTGAAGTGTGTTCGCGTGGCTGAGTGTGATTGCGTATAGTCCATGGGAACAAGTGCTTTCAAATGCTGATGAAAGTGAAGGTCATTCTTGCTGTTTGGCAGGAAGCAACAACATACATATATTTTTGAGATTTTGGTCTTCTGCAAACTTAGCATCATTCAATTGTAGCAGAGAATCTGGTGCCCTATTTTCGCTTTCCTCTCGCCTCCTTGTCTTCCTTTATTTTCCTTTTTATATTCTACCTTAATTTCTCCTTGCAAATTTGGTATTCTATTGAACGTCAAAATTCCTAAAGAGTGATTGCAAATAAGGAAGCTTTGTAGGCTGTCTTAGCATTGAGCGAGCCAGAGACAAGGGATCCAAAAGGGAAGTGAGATGTGTGTTGGAGACTCACCCAGTCGCATTTTACACTCTGGTGTCTGAGAAACTTAGGACACCAGGATCCGGACGCTAAATTGCATCAAGGGCACCGTGCGCATTTTAGAGACAAAAGCTGTCATTGCCATCCAGTGGCAGCATCAGTTATTGCATGTTCAGCCAAATCCCATTCGTTTTGCTTGGGAATTAAGTGGAGATTGGCGATATGTCCTGCATGGTAAATAGAAAATACAATGGCTCTGTTATTGTGTCTTTTTACTGTAACAATTCAAGTTATATAATAGGCAAACAGCAGTCATTTTTAACATATCTTTTATATTAAGTTTGAGTTTTACCGTTTTCTCTCTAGGTTTGGATGGAGGGTGTGTAGAATGAATACATGTTTAGGCAAGTAAATGTTACTAATGCTTTTGAAATAAGATTGAAAGTACTTTAAATGGACCGCAAAGAAATATCTCTTTAAAATATCAGGGGGTTTCTAGTGATTAAAAAGCTCAATTACTTGGCCCACTATTTTTCTTTTTTTTTTTTTTTTTTTTTTGAGTTGGAGTCTCACTCTGTCGCCCAGACTGGAGTGCAGTGGCCACTCCCGGCCACCGCAGCCTCGACTGCTGGGCTCTCGTGATCCTTCCGCCTCAGCCTTCCGAGTAGCTGGAACTACAGCCATGCGCTACCACGCCTGGCTAATTTTTAGATTTATTGTAGAGATGAGGTCTCACTTGCCCAGGCGGGTCTCGAACCTGTGGGCTCAGGCAATCCACTCACCTCAGCCTCCCAAGGCGCGGGATTACAGGCTGAGCCACCGAGCCCGGCTGGCCCACTATTTTTCAATAGCATTCCTCAAAGATGTATTGATATTGATTCACACCAATGCTGTGTTCACATCAATGTTAGCTCTCCAGGTTAACGTGACGGGTACAGTTCACATGTATGTGTTTAATAAAGCATATAAACTGAGATAGAAGAACCTGGGCATAGGAGAGAAATTATTCCCCCTCTTTGGCTTGGTATTAAAGGGTATATTCTTTGTTTTTCTATCACTTTGCTGACTTTTGTATTTATTCCACATACATAAGAAACATTTCTCCCATCTTCTAGGTAAATTTCAATGGAGGCTCCAGCCAAGCCCTAAATTTAAATAGCCCTAATTTTCAGCACTTTTTATAAAAAATAATAGCATTTTATTTTTCCTTCAAAGTTCATTTCTTCCAGTGCCTTCAAAGCATTGGATTGACTAACCCAAGTTTCTAAGATACTTCAATACTTCAATTCTGGATGCTTGGTATAAGTTCAGGGGTCCCCTCTGCCTTTATCTACCTGTTACGTATAATTAACTCCTGCTTCTTTTATGTCATAAACTCTGTGCACTTTTTGTAGGCATTGATTTTGAACATTGTGTTGCATTTGGTTTTCATTCACAGGAGAAGGCTATAAAGAGAAATGAGATCTTGTAAGAAAGATTGTAGTTGTTGTTTTTTTTATAAGAGTGGAATTATTTCACCTAAGAGAGAGAGAATGACTTATTATGTGGAACATATGCTTATATTATTCTATGTGAATACAGACTTACAATGCATTCAAGGTAATCCACAAAGCTAAAATGAAAGTTGAGTTAACCTGAGATGCGTTTCTTTGGTGCTCCCACTAATCAGTATGCAGGGGATTTTTGGCACAAAAATAAATGTTCATTTACTTTGGTCTCAGTGATATCAGCCACTTTCAACAAACCATGATCTGCTAACAAGGTTTGGAACTTCAAAAAAAAAAAAGTCAATAAACATAGTATATATAAGGTATGTATATATCAACACCCTGACCCACAATGACTCTTTTATTTTGAAAGAATTTTTGTTAAGCAAAAATCAAATATATAACCGAATGGAACATCATTTGTATATTCATTCGTTAAAATAGTTTAAATATTTTCCTTTAAAAAGCAAAAGTTTGTATTTGTTATCTCTCTGATTTCTGCTATTTATTTGCTAGATATGTAAGCAAATGCTTTCTTACAGAGAAGTTGGAATTCATCCAAATTACAACAACAACAAAAATCTGCACACAATTAAGTATTCTTAGACGTGCTCTCCAATGCCCACTTTTTTCTTGTTTGGGTTACATCTGTTTATCTTCTGCTCCTCAGGGCTTAAGCCTGCACACAGAACTGTCTTTGGATGATGATCTGTGTAGTCAATTTCACACAGAATCATTTTATTACTAATATTATTTTTTAAATTCGTGTATGCCTTTCATATTTCTGTTCTGATCTCAATTACTGTTTTGGGGATACTTGAGTTTATAAAGTGAAACATGGGTGTTGTTATTCCAGATCCTGTGTCAAGAGATCAGTTTAAAGAGTTTTCTGATGGCTTTGTTACTGGCAAAGGCAAGAAACACAAAATGACAACAGGAAGTAAGAATGGATAGGAAGACGTGTTAGGAGAGAGAGGATTGTTAGGAGGGAGCGCAGTGGTGTAGGTCTCAATTGCTCTTTGCCAGGAATTATTGTCATATACTCCGTGATAACTATACATTGGAATTTTTTAGTGCTGTTGACTTAAGTTTTAAATCTGGAATTAAGCCATTTTCATACTTTTCTCATTGAAAGCTGTCTTAAGTCTTGCTACCATTCAGGTTTTAATTTAGTACTCATTTACTCAGTTACCTTCTCATCTATCAGATCAACAGAGCATAAGAAGAGTGAATGCACATAGTACAATAAAATATTTTGGGAGAGGGAGACACATAACTTTCATTGCAGTATATTGTTATAATTATTCTATTTTATGATTAGTTATTATTGTTAATCTCTTATTGTGCCTAATTTATAAGCTGAACTGTATGATATGTATGCATGTATAGAAAAACAAAAACATAGTATATATAGGGTTGGTACTATCCGTGGTATCAGGTATCCACTGGGGCTTTTGAAATGTAATCCCCGTGGATAAGAAGGGACTACTGTAACCTAAATCTGAACTAATTTCATTCATTCTGCAAATATGTGTTGGGAAGGTATTAATTGAGAGACGATGTGAAGTGAGGTACAAAAATAAGGCATTGTAGAAATACTCCAAAGATATTGGAATGCATAATTGGTGGTAGAAATCTCTTTTATGATTCTTTATATTTCAACTCGAAGCAGCTGTCTGGAATTTCATCCCCAGATCTTTTCCTTTGCATGTCCAAGTTTCATACTAACTTCAGTGACTAAAGTGAAATATAGGCAACAGAAATAGCTTGAAGAAATCGTTCAACATCAACTGCAGAAGAAAATTTCAGAGTTGCATGCTGCTTTTCACAGAAATAAATACCTAGGCAATGTGCTATGATATTTAA
>CAUYQG010233282.1:0-14350 GCA_963574415.1 Tarsius wallacei | reverse complement strand
GAATGGAAGAATAAGACATTTTCCTTCTTCTTCAATGAAAGGAGAACCTCATTTATTCATTCAGGAATTATTTGTTGAGATATATATCGTATGTACATTTGTTGAGGTCTCCTGAGATTCTGAGCTTGGTAATGGGGAAACAATAATGAACTAGACAGACAGGTTTCTTGGCCTCGGAGTTTATATGCTACTAGAAAGAACAAATAAACAAAACACGCAATTGGTGGATGTATGTTTGTGTAGCTGGATGGGAGAATGTATGTGGGGATGATTGGGTACTTGCTTGTATGGATAAATGGGTATTTGCTTGGGTGGTGGGTGAATGGGCAGGTAGATGGGAAATGGATGGGTGGGTTGACTGGGTGTGTGGCTGGATGAATAGGCTGTGGGAGGAGTGGATGGATACATGAGTCATTGATCAAATGGGTAGTTGAGCGGTGGATCCATTGAGCACGTGGATGAATGGGTGGGAAGATGGGTGGATGGATATGTGGATGTGTGGTGGATGGGAGAAGACAGCAGGCCCCTGATGTGGTGTGATGGGATAGTCCTGGAAGCTGTGGTACTGGGGGCTGGGTGGAGAAGGGGGTTTAGCACTGGGGACCTAAGGCAGGTCTAGGGGCATGGAGGTGCTGAAGTCCAGTGTGGATGATAGGGAAGAAGAGTGTGAACTTGTGGTTGGAAGATAGCTGATTGGGGGCAGGGGACTGGAGGCTAAAAATTGGCCGGTGGAGTCCTCAGTGACCTGTCAGTGACCCATGGGGGAACTTCTCTGACCCCTCCCCACTCTTCTACTGCTTTTAGCCAGCCTAGCAGTGGAAGTACCAGTGGGGTGATGAAGAGCCATTGGGGGCGGGAGGACAAGGGTGTTGTCATGGTAACAGAGCCGCTCCCAGGACTCTCAGGCCGCGCGGGCCCTTTAAGGGTGACCCGCCTGGCCACTCCCAACATGGCGGCACGCCCGCTGGCCGGCCCCCCCGGGGCGGCGCGGGGGGGGGGGAGGGGGCCGCCCGGACCTCCCCATCATGGCGGCGCGGCGGGGCTGTCGCGCTGAGGTCACGGCGGCGCGCCGGGGGGGCGGGGCGGCGGGGGGAGCGATTTAAAGGGACAATGTCCCCCGAGCGGTGGAGGCGGCGGCGGCTGCGGAGGCCGCGGCACCGGCACCGGGAGCGGCAGCGGCAGTAGCGGCAGCGACGGCCGCACCAAGGAGGGGAGCTCTGAGCCCCGGCACCTGGCCGGCGGCGCCGCCTCCCCGGTGAGGCCCGGCCCGGCCTGGGGAGCCCGCGGGCGGGGCGGAGCCGTAGCGGGGAGGGGGAGGCCCGGGCCGGGCCGGGCCAGGCGGGACCCCCCGGGGCGGGGGGCGGGGGCGGGGCCTTCAGGGGCGGGGCATGGCCGGGGGCGGGGCCGCGCAGGTGGGGGAGGGGCGGGGGTCTTGGGGCAGGTGTCCCCCCTCCACCTCAACGCGTCCCGCGGGGTCTCCCGCCCCGAGGTGCACGGGCGGAGAGCGCATCCCTGGGACCCTGGCCCCCGAGGGGTGGTCCGGCGCGGCGCAGCCCCCACTTCTGCGACCCCTGGGCGACGTCCGGGCAGGAGCCCCCTCCCCACGCTGCCAAAGTGCTCCGAAGTTGCGGTCCCGCCCGTTCCCCGCGGGCAGTGCCCACCGGGTGGGCAACCGCAGGTGCTTCCTCCGGGCCTGAGCAGGGACCCCCGCCAAGACTGCCAGCCCACGGACGAACCCCCTGGGAGTCTCCAGGCCCCCGAGGGCAGCGCCTGCAACCAGGCCTGGAGCCCCGGCCCCGCCCCGGTTGCCTGGGCCCGGCTTCCCACCATTTCCCTGGGGAGGGCGCCTCATTCCTGCCCTTCACTTTCCGCCGTTACCTTGAAGGTATTTATAGGTGGAGCGGACAGCTCCCCCCTCCCCAGGGTCCTGATTTCTGGACCAGGAGCCCCATCGTTCCCTTTCGCACGCGGACTAGAGCTGTCTTGGTTGGGGGGGTGGTGCGCGGGTGGAATGGACTCAGGCTGGGTATGCATGAGGGCTAATGTTGGGGAGAAGCTAAAGGGTTAATGCTGGGGTCACTTGAGGTTTGTGTGGGGGTGAAGGGGTTAATGCTGGAGAACCCTAAGGTCCTGTGTGGGGGGAGGGTAGGAGTGTGGGAAAAGTGCAAGGGTAATTGATATGAGCAACCCAATGGAGAAAAGTGAAGGGGTGATGACTGGAGACTCCAGACTGTGTAGGATCCGAGTGTGGAAGTGGTTGGGATTCTTGCTGAGGAAACGGAGGCATAGCAAAGGAGGGGCATGTGCATGGATGTAAAGGCACAAGAGGGGAAAGTACTGCTGTGTGTGAACGAAAGGAGGCATCAGGGAGAAGTGGTGGAAGAAGACAAAGTTGCTGCGTGTGCATGTGTAAAGATGGGGTAAACTGAGGCAGTGCAGGATCTGTGTAAAGAGAGGAGTTATAGATGGAGAGACTGAGGGCACTGTTCGTTGGAATAGAATGTGTGTGGATGGGTTCTCAGCACCATTTACTTAGCTCGTCTGCACCGGGAGGTAAACTGAGGCAATGAGCTGCAAGGGTGAGGACTGATGATTTGAAGGAGGAGAAATGGAGGTGGAGTCCTTTCCTACGTACCCCTGAGTACTTCCCTCTCTGTCTCCAGACCCACAATGCGCCGCTGAGCCAGCCCAGCAGAGCCAAGTGGAGCCAAGCAGAGAAAATTCATGGAGGGGTCCCTAGCAGGCGGCCTGGCTGCACCGGATCGTCCTCGAGGCCCAGAGAGACTACCTGGCCCAGCGCCAAGGGAGGACATCGAGGGTGGGGCCGAGGCTGCCGAGGGGGAAGGTGGCATCTTCCGGTCCACCCGTTACCTGCCTGTCACCAAGGAGGGTCCCCGAGACATTCTGGATGGCAGAGGTGGCATTTCTGGTAAGAGGGTGGGCCCTGTGGCCCCAAGGGAGCATCCTGCCTGGTCCCCAATGCTCAGAGAGAGCTAAGGCACTCAGCCCAGCAGGAGCTGAGTTGGGATTCTGATTCCCTTTAGGTCCAGAGCCTATTCTTTGCACTCTGCTGAGTTTCCCTCGCCTGGCTCCCTCTTCTGAGCACATTAATCAGGCCCAAATGCTCATCTCAGCACCCTGAGCTCTCTGCCAAAGCCCACTAGTTCCCCAGGTGTGCTCCACTCTTATCAGCCAATCCCAGCCTCCTCCCTCTTGCTGTCTTGATGAGTCTTGCTTCTGTGAGCCATGGGCCAAAACAGCTTGTGCCCTCTAGTGGCTAGTGAGAGACTGGGTAGTCAGGGATACCTGCCACCCCTTTGTGCCTCGATTTACCCAGCAAAAAGGTATCTCATGCTCTTCCCATGTCAAGATTTGTTATTCACTCATTAAATACTGAGCACCCGCTGTGTGCTAGGCTCTGTTCTAGGTGCTGGGAATATAGCTGTAAACAAGAGCCAAGAGTTTCTGCCCTCAAGGGGCTGACATTCTAGTAGGGGAGATGGATAACAAACAAATAAACAAATATCTTAAGGGCAGGTAGTGACAGATGTTGTGAGGGTATTAAACAGAGTGCCAGGATTGTGCCTAGGGGACCTAGGAAAGCCGCCCTGAAAGGGTGGCATTTGAGGGGAGCACAGAATGAATGGTGTGAAGGGCCTGCCAGGTGGAGGGAACAGCAAGTGCAAAGGCCCTGTGGCAGGGAGGAGACTGGCATGTTCAAGGACCAGGTAGGAACCTGGCATCCTTGGAGAACAGTGGGCTGATGTATCAGACCTCTCCCTTAATCTTCTTGCCCTGCCCCAAAGGCTTTTGTTTTCAGGAACCCCCAAGCACCTCATCACAGGTTTCCTATCTTCCAAACTCTTTGTATGAGCCTCTCGTGTCATTCCCAGAAGAACTCTATGGCATAGCCATAGTTATTATTATTCCATGTTAGAGATGGGGAAACTGAGACCCTGAGGGGAAAAGTCAGCTGCCCAAAGTCACACAGCCAGGTCTTTGTAGTCCTTGACCTGTTCTGGCCCACCTTCACCGTTCATGATGCTCAGTTGTTTACAGAGCACTGTCTTGGGGCTGAACACTGGGGCACAGCGGTGACCATTCATACGCCATCTCTGCTTTCAGGGACCCCACTATTTGGGGCTGGGGAGACAGACGTTTTGACATTAGGTGTTATGACAAAGTGACTGGGGCTGTGATAGGGAGAATACCTGGCCCAAACGTGCGGGTGTCCAGGAGTCCTGCAGGAAGTGGAGGAAGCAGGATCAGGGACAATGAACCAGACCAAGGGGGCAGCAGGCATCCAGGTGGGTGGCTCTGCACATGCAAAGGCTTGGAGGTGGATGGTAGCACCTGCAGGTGTCAGGCAGGGGGGTGGCAGGGTGAGGCCCCTGCAGGCAGAGAGTTTACCCAACACTGGAGTCTCAGTGCTCAGAGAACCCTGGAAATCTCCTCCTCCAAACCATTATGGACTGAGGTTCAGAGAGGCAAGACCTTGTCCCAGTCACACAGCTAGCCAGGGAAGGGACAGGACCTTGGCTTTGTGGGAGCCCAAGGGTATAGGTTCTGGGGTCCTGGGGTTCCCTCTGGGTCTGGTTCTGAGGGATTGGGCATCTCTTCTCTACCTGGCAGATGCCCCAGGTCTGGAGAGAGGGAAAGTGGACAGGTAGGTACATCCTCACTTCTCCCAGGGAATCAACAAGTGTCTCGTGCATGCACCCATTTTACAGCTAGGGAAGGAGGGGGATGCAGCTGCTGAGGGGGGTCAGGCCCACCCTGAATGGTTTCCCTCAGCAAATGGGACCAGGGGTGGGGATGGTCTGACTCAGAGTGGGGTCACGGCTATGGCCTGGAGGTTGGAGAAATGCCAGGGCTTGGGACACCACGTCTCTCCCGCTGCCCTCTCGCCTGCTCGACCCCCCTTTCCCTGATGTGGGCACCTGCCTGAGGAGTCTTGTGATGTCTATAAATAGGAACAGCCTCTGGGGCCGCTGTTCTACCCTGAAGCCTGGGTCCTCCCTCATCCTCACTCAGTCCTCAGAGCCCCTCGAGGACACCCTGGAGGGGCCACCTCCAAACTTCTGTGCCTGGCCATGGGTGTGTCCACTGCTTCCTCTGTCCTCTATGCTGACAGTCGGTCAGAGCCCCCACAGCCCTCTGACAGCCCCTGCCCTATGTACCTCTCTGGTGGGGCTTCCCAGGTACAGCAAAGTCTCAGGAGTCTAAGACAGTCCATGTGGATCCATGAAGAGTTTGTTGTATGCCTGGCATTGTGTTTGGGACAGAGGACTCAGGGACAAATGACAGAGGACCCAGGGACAAATGACATTTCTTCCCTCATGGGGATAAAATCAGAGCGTGGAGTGAGGAGGCCTGAGGCTCTGGGTCCAGCCACCAGCTTCTACTCTGGGATGTCACCGAGCCAGCCCTGGCCCCCTAGGACTCCCACCATCCTTTCTCTCCACCACTGCTTCTCTGGATCAAGCATTTACTGTGATCTTGTTGGCACCCATCGCTGGTCCTGCAAGACTGGGTTGGTGGCTGTTCCACTGTACAGAGGAACAAACCAAGGCTCGGAGTGGGAAAGACATACCCTTTGGGGCACCACTGGTTCTCGGCTGCTCTGTCAAGTGGAACCCAGGCTTGGGGTTCAAGCTGCTGGTGACACCCTATGCTGCCGGCATTTGCAAATCTTCTCCAGGAACCCAGATGGCAGGAGCCAAAGAGGGCCCTTTGGCATGATCACTGCCTGCAAACTGCGTCCCAGGCACCTCATCTGACCTATAGGGACTCCTGGATCCCCACATCAGCCGTGGAGGCCCCCCACTTCCAAGGTGTCTCAGACACAGGGCCCTGCTTGGCCTCCTTCCTCCAAAGTCACTGCCACTAAAAATAGGAGCCTCACTGGAGCTGCTCAGACAAAGAGGCCAATGTGGCCCCCTGGCTCATGGAATTCTTAGACAACGGCAATCGCAGAATCATCAAATCTGGGACGCCTACAATCTCAGGAGCTTGGGGTCCCAGAATCTCAGAAGCAGGATGCCCAGGACCCTCAGACCCACACCTCTAGATTGTGCTAGGGCTGGTGTACATGAACCAGTTTCTCTTTCCTGAAACCATTGTGTCTAAGACTCACATGTTCTCTGGAGACCCTGTTTCTTGGGGTCTCGCCCCCTTGACTGATCCAGGTCTTGCTTTCCCAACTTTTAACCACCCACCACAACACTCCACCTTAAATCCAGCTCTTGCACCCAAGCATAGCCCTGTTCTCTGTTCGTCTACCCCTATGATTCTCAAACAGGGGTGATTCTTCCTCTAAAGGGACACTTTGGTAATGTTTGGAGACATTGTTGGTTGTCATGACTAAGGGGTGAGGAGGCACTGGCATTAGGAGGGTGGAGGCCAGGGATGCTGCTCAACACCCTACGATGCACAGGACAGGCCCTATCCCAATGATCCAGCCTCAGATGTCACTAGGGCCGAGCTTGGGAAACCTCTCTGTAGACGATGCACATTTCTGTACACCCATCACCACCCACACCAGAAGGCACATAAAAATTGCAGCCCTTTTCTCAGGCTCAGGAGAAAGACCCTCAGGCAGTGACCAACCCCACCCCTATTTTTATTCCTTGACTCCTAACAGGCAGCTCTCAATTTCCTGGGCAAATTGGACAGCGAGGGATTGGAAAAAGAATTAGCCCAGCCCTATCACTCTTTCTGGACCATCCTCAAATTGAGGCTAATCCAGCAATTGCATCTGTCGGGCTCTGGACGGGGCACAAGTTCCCCCGGCGTGTTAACCTTGGCCAGGGCAATTGGCCTGCTCCCCGATTGGCATGCTCGCCCGTGTCAGGCAAGCGTGGCAGGCAGAGGAGATGCAGGCCAGGATTCCTGTGGTCGCTCCAGGCATTGGCTCCACAGGCGGATAATGGAGAGTTGGCTCTGTCTGTGTTGGGGCGGGAATGGGGGGTGGACCCAAGGAAGGTATTCGATTTTAGGATTTAGGCCGGCGAGGGGTTCCAAAAGGCAGGGACAGGCTCTCTGCAGCTCAGGCTGGAACAGGCTCCTCATTCGTCATCTGGCAAGGTTTTGTTGAGCACTTGTTGTGTGCCAGGTGCTGGGACACAGTGGTGAATGAGGCCAACAAAGTCCCTGATCTAGTGAAACGTATGGCCTAGCGGGGGACCCAGACAAGAAGTCACGCAGAGAGAGAACAGGGTAATTTCGGGAATTGCTAAGGAAGGAATGAAACAGGTGCTGAGAGGAGAATATCAGAGGGTCTCACTTGAGTAGGTGGCCAGAGAAGGGCGCTCCAGGCAGAGGGAAGAGCAAGGGCAGAGTCCCCAAGGCCGGAAAGAGTTAGGTGGGCTTGAAGCTTCCCAAGAAGGCCCACATAGCCAGGGCGGAAGCAGGAGGAGCTGGGAGAGGGAGTTGAGGTTGGAGAGACCCGCAGACGTCCGACCTCTTAGGGCCTTGTAGGTGGCAACTGGGAATCTGACTTTTATGATAGGTATCATTAGAAGCCAGGTGAGGCCGGGCAGGGTGGCTCATGCCTGTAATCCTAGCACTTTGAGAAGCAGAGGCAAGAGTATTGCCTGAGCTCAGGGGTTCAAGACCAGCCTGGGCAACATGGTGAGACCTCATCTCTACAATACACCAAAAAATTAGCCGGGCGTGGTGGTGCATGCCTGTGGTTCCAGCTACTTGGAAGGCTGAGACAGGAGGATCACCTGAGCCTAGCAGGTCGAGGCCATGAGTGTAGCACTGCACTCTAGCCTAGGTGATAGCATGAGACTCCAACTCAAAAAAAAAAAGAAGCCAGGTGAGTTTACCAGGTGTGACTTAAAAAAAAAATCACTCTGGCTGCCAGGTGGGGGGAAGAGAAGAGGGTTGGAAGGTAGCAAGCCCTTGGTCCCCCAGGAGAGCCAAGGGGACTCCTCCAAAGAAACCCCTTTCAGGGCTCAGGAATGCAGAGGCCAAAGGCCTCTCAGGGAGAGGGGTTGGGAGCCAGCAGGGCTCTTCTAAAGTGCCTGGCAGGGATCCTGGAGCTGGGGTGTGGAGGGCCCCGACCAGGGGGATCCCAGCCCCTCAGGGTCTCCCCTCTCTGTTGCAGACGGGCAGCCCCATCCCGGCCTCAGCGAAGCCCTCCCCCGTGCCACCTCCGCCACCCATCGGATCAGCAGCTGGTGAGTGCCATGCTGGCCCTGACCTCAGGGAGGGCAGGGGGGCAAGCAAGACACGCCCAGGCCCCAGAGAAGCCCCTGGGAAATAAGACAGGGACAGGAGGGAACCAGGAGGCCAGGCAGGAGAAGGAGGTGGCTCCCAGCAGGCAAACCCTGGGTGTGTGCTGGGGTGGAGGGAGGTCTGGGATGAACACAGTCAGTCAACTCTCATTATCTCTGCCAGGAGCAGGGCCACAGGGACAAGAGCCTGGAGGTTGGACCCTTTGAGTCCTCTCTCTGCCAGATGACCCTTAGAATGATGCTAGACCTCTCTGAGCCTCAGTTTTCTCATCTGCAAAATGGAGTCCATAAGATGCATCTCATGAATTTGCCCTGAGGATTCAAGAAAGCCAGAATCAACAGTAATGTCGATGGTCACTACCCTTTGTTAAACAACTTGGCGGGTGTTGATAGGTTATGATAATCTTATCAGTGCTAATCATAGCTACTATGTGCTAGGTATGTGTTTACCCTCCCCCACTGAATCCTAAGCCCCAGGAGGATGGTCCTGTTAGTGTCACATGTCACTGATAGAGCTTAGCAAGGTGACCCCATGATTTCTGCTTAATGTCTGGATAGAGCCCATTTCCTCATCTGTTCCATGGGCATGATCAATACCCCAGATTTCAAGGCAGGATCTTGGAAATGAAGGGAGAATTGATCAAGAACACTCATAATAAGAATTCACGACCTAGCACAGTGGCTCACACCTGTAATGCCAGCACTTTGGGAGGCTGAGGCAGGAGGATCGCTTGAGCCCAGGAGTTCGAGACCAGCCTGGGCAACATAGTAAGACTTTGTCTCTACAGCTACTTGGGTGGCTAAGGTGGAAGGATCACCTGAGCCCAGGAGGTCAAGGCTGCAGGGAACCATGATTGCCATGGCACTCCAGCCTGGGTGACAGAGTGAGACTCCCACTCAAAAAAAAAAAAAAAAAGAAATGGACCCCGGGCAGGCATCAGGTGAAGTAAAGTGTTCCCTGAGTACTGAGTTGAGTCATCTTCACCTCACGCCCCATGGGGTTGTGGTTCCCATTTTAAGGATTGTGTTTGTGAGCATTTAAATAAGTACCTGCCTTGTGTGAAATTTTAGTGATGGTGACTACAAGAAAGTTTCTCAGATGTTGTATAAGGATAAGCAATTTCCTGGTTTTTGGGACTCACCTCCATTTTTAGGATTGGAAAACTGAGGCCCAGAGAGGTTACCCTGCCTCCCTGCATCCCATCTCTACCCCACCCTACCCTCACCCACTGTCCAAGAAAGTCACAGTCACTAGTGTCAGAAACTGAACAGGGACTTTTAACCTCTCCTGACTCTGCCCTTCCCAGGGGAAGGAGATGCCAGGAAAGGGTATGTCTTTCAAGCTATTGTATTGCAAAGTTAACTTTCCCCAAGTTTGTGGAGATGTGAAATAAAATCCCCCCAGTTTGAGGAGGACCAAGACAGAAGCAGTCTGGAGCACAGGTCAGAGGCTTGGGTCCTCCCAGGGGAGAGATGGAAGTTGGCCATGCCACCAGACTCCTTAGAGGTGGCTGCATCCCCCTGTGGCTCCAGGTGTGGTCCCTGTATATTCCCCCATGATGCAATGGGGTTGGGCTATGTGGACAGGTGCATCCTGATAGCTGAACCTGGCTTTTGACCCAGTAGCTCTAGAAGGGTCCACATGGTCTTCCCCCATCTCCCAACCCTCTCATCACACCCCCGGCCCCTCTGAAGTCACCCTTGGGCTGCATCTCTGGGGCCTGCCTCAGACTGCCTGGAAGGATTCCCATTATCACCCTAGAAAGGGAAACTGAGGTCCATGGCTAACCTGTCCCCATTGGCACTTCCTTGCAGCTGCTGGGATGGAGGCAGCCTGGACTTCCGGCCGGGCTCCCCACCACCCCATCTCCTGGGCCACTTCCCTGGCCCCCCTGATGGCCAGGGGCCCTGGGAGCACCCCCTCGACCAGGAGGCTGGGGAGGGCATCCTATCTGAGCAAAGGCTCGAGGATTCAGTCATTGTGAGAACCTTGAAACCCCACACTGAGCTCGAGGGCTCTAGACGGTTCTTGCACCGAGGGGAACTAAGACTCTTGGAGAAGGCCCCCCAGCGCCACCCCAGATTTGACTGGCTCCAAGAGGAGGATGACCAGGGGCCCCCGCAGGACACAGGGCTGCTCTTGGACTTGCCTTCCCAGCCGCTGCCCCTCGCCCCCTTCAGGAGGGTGTTGGTGCCAGTGGAAGACACCAAGACATTGGATGTGGCAGTGGAAGGCACCCAGGAAGACTTAGAGGACCTCGAGGGGCTGGCCCAGCCGTCTGAGTGGGGCCTGCCCACATCAGCCTCAGAGGTAGCCACGCAGACCTGGACGGTGAACTCAGAGGCATCCGTGGAGCGATTGCAGCCGCTGCTGCCCCCAATCCGAACCAGGCCCTACATGTGTGAGCTGCTGGAGGAGGTGGCCGAGGGGACAGCCAGCTTGGACGAGGACGATGACGAGGACCCAGCCGTGTTCCCATGCATTGAGTGCAGCATCTATTTCAGGCAGAAGGAGCACCTCCTGGAGCACATGAGCCAGCACCGCCGAGCCCCAGGCCAGGAGCCCCCTGCCGAGCTGGCCCCTCTGGCCTGCGGCGAGTGTGGCTGGGCCTTCGCCGACCCCACTGCACTGGAGCAGCACCGGCAGCTGCACCAGGCCTCCCGGGAGAAGATCATCGAGGAAATCCAGAAACTGAAGCGGGTCCCAGGTGACGAGGGCCAGGAGGCACGGCTACAGTGTCCCAAGTGCGTCTTTGGCACAAATTCCTCCAGGGCCTTTGTGCAGCATGCCAAGCTGCACATGCGCGACACTCCGGGTCAAGCCACCAAGGAGCCTTTCAAGGGTGGCAGCAGGGTGGGCAGCCCAGGCCCCGAGGCCAGCGCCCTTGTTTACCAGCCCTACGGAGCCACTGAGGGCCTCAGTGCCTGCATCTTCTGTGGCTTCCCTGCGGCCAGCGAGAGCCTGCTCAGGGAGCACGTGAGACTGGTACATGCCCGTCCTCACTGGGAGGAGGATGGCGAGGCTTTCGAGGAAGACCCTGCCAGCCAGCCCAGCACTAGCCAGGACACACATGCCTACTTCCCCGATGCCACCGTTGACTACTTTGGCAAAGTTGAGCCGCACTTGGCCCCCATGTGGCGGGAGAGTCCTGCTGGGTACGACCCCGGCCTGGCCTTTGGCTCAGGCTGCCAGCAGCTGGGCATGAGGGATTTTCCACTGTCAAAGACACTTACGCATGGCGTGGGTCAGAGGCCTCTTGGAAGGCTGGCCTTTCCTTCCCCACTAGCGTCTACTCCCTACTCCTTACAGCTTAGTAGAAACAAAAGGGCTATCCACTCACAGGGGCTAGGGGACCAGAGGCGCCCATGGAGTGAAGAGGAGGAGGAGATGGAAGAGGAAGATGTAGTGCCGAGCTCTGGAATGGATTTCTCCCCTGAAAATGGGGTCTTGCCACCTCCAGCCACCCCCAGCCTCATCCCACAACCTGCCCTAGAGCTGAAGCGAACATTCCAAGAAGCCCTGCAGACAGCCGATGCCTCACAGGCCCAGCAGGAGCAGCTCCGAGGGATGGTGCCCATCGTGCTGGTGGCAAGGCTTGGGCCACAGGTCATGGCGGCAGTGGCCAGGGTGCCCCCGAGGCTGCAGCCCGAGGAGCTGGGGCTGACGGGTGCCCATCCCCTGGACTTCCTCCTTCTGGACGCACCACTGGGCGGCCCACTGGGACTGGACACACTCCTGGATGGGGACCCGGCCATGGCACTGAAGCACGAGGAGCGGAAATGCCCCTACTGCCCTGATCGCTTCCACAATGGCATTGGCTTGGCCAACCATGTCCGGGGTCACCTGAACCGCGTGGGCGTCAGCTACAATGTGCGGCATTTCATCTCTGCTGAGGAGGTGAAGGCCATCGAGCGCAGGTTCTCCTTCCAGAAGAAGAAGAAAAAAGGTAGGGCAGCTTCGCTTCAGCTCACCTCCCTCCACAGCCCAGGAGACACACAACTGGGCCGGCCACCCTTGATCTAAATTCTCCCTTAGCCCCAAGCAAGGGGAATCTGGGGCTTCCACTTCTGAGGGACCTGGGAGCTGTAGTAAAGGCCACCCCATCAGTGGATGTGTGGGGATGCCCCAATACCCAGGCCATTCCTTCATTTGTCAATTATTTATTGAGTAAGGTCTCGTCTGTTCTGGGCACTTGGGGACACAGCCATGAACAAAACAACAATCCTTGGTCTCCTGGAGTTCATAGCCTCATCCAGGAATGGTGGGAACTCCCCACCCCCATCTGCCAGCTTCAGAACCCCCTGGGGCTGCGTGTGAACTATGCAGGTTACTAGGCTATAGGGTTCTGATTCCATGAGTCCATTTCCAATGAGAGAACCCTGGGTGGTTTCGATGTTGGCAAGACACAAAGCCCACTTGGGGAAGGTGCTGGTATGGTGGTTGAGAAAGAGAGAGAAAGAAAGGGAGAGGGAGAGGGAGAGGGAGAAGGAGAGAAAGAGGAAGAGGGAGAGAGGAAGAGAGAGAGAGTGTGTACATGCTAGGAGTAAGAATCTAGGGGTGGACAGCCAGGAAACCAGGCAGTGATAACATCGTGTGATCTGGGCTGAGATCGGGGAAAGATGGGAGGACCAGGAGGCTGGGGAGGCTGAGAAGAAGTCCCCAATTCCACTTGAGGACTCAAAGAAGGCTCCCAGTGGAGGGCATTACATCTCTTTGTCTATTTGTTTTCTTTATCCAACAAATATTTATTTATGGGCAACTCCTTCGGGTACCCTCCCGCTGTGGGAGCTTTTCTGTCCTCTCAATAAATTCTGCTTTAAAAAAAAAACACAAATATTTATTTATCTACCTACTTATTTATTTATTGAGTTGGGGTCTCACTGTGCCACCCAGGCTGGAGTGCAGTAGCATGATCACAGCTTACCCCAGCCTTGGCCTCCTAGGCTCAGGTGATCATTCCGCCTCAGCCTCCTGAGTAGCTGTGACTGCAGGTGCATGCCATCATGCCTGGCTTATTTTTTATTCTTTTTTTGTAGACATGAGATTTCACTATGTTGTCTTAGGCTGGTCTCAAACTCCTGGACTCAAGCTATCCTCCTGCCTTGGCCTCCCAAAGTGCTAGGATTACAGGCCTGAGCCACTGTGCTAGCCCCAGTTTAATTTACTGCACTGGGATGATAGTGAGCAAAAATAGACAGAGGAAGGGTATTCAGTGAATACTTTCCCAGAGGATTGTAAATCCACAACTGGAGAAGTGTTTCTGAGGGAGAGAGACCTGATGCCGCCAGATGTGGGAATGGGAAACCTGGGAGGGTCAAGCTTCCTGGGATGAGGGGGCTGCTGCACAAGCTGAGAGCTGAGGGGCAGGCAGATGCGAATGGGACAGCCAAGGAGAAGGAAGGCAGTCCAGGACGAAGCCTGGGAACAGGTCAGGATGGGGGCTGGGGAGTAGCCCCCTCCCCACCTCAGGCAGTCCATGTCTTCTCTCCACAGTGGCCAACTTTGACCCTGGCACCTTCAGCCTTATGCGCTGTGACTTCTGTGGGGCTGGCTTCGACACGCGTGCTGGCCTCTCCAGTCACGCGCGGGCCCACCTACGGGACTTCGGCATCACCAACTGGGAGCTCACCGTCTCACCCATCAACATCCTGCAGGAGCTGCTGGCCACCTCAGCCGCTGAGCGGCCCCCAAGCCCCCTGGGCCGAGAGCCTGGGGGGCTACCTGGCAGTTTTCTGACCTCCCGCCGGCCCCGATTACCTCTCACGGTGTCCTTCCCGCCCACCTGGGCTGAGGACCCTGGGCCAGCCTACGGAGATGGTAAGGGGAGGGAACAGCTGGGCTGGTGCCTTGACTCTTCCCAGGGGCCCAGAGGGATGGGGGTGGAGGGGCAGCCACTCTGCTTTCCTGGAAGTACTTTACAAAGTATGCTGACAACTTTGCTCATAACCACCTGCCACTTAGGGGTTATTTCTGTTTTACTCAGGGCTGGGCCAGAGCTCTTTTCTGGATCCAGTTTCTCCCTGCCTCTCCTAACAGTGACTTTAACAGATGCTTCATTTATTTATTTATTTACTTATTTTATTTGAATTGGGGTCTCACTTTGTTG
>CAUYQG010233279.1:0-15960 GCA_963574415.1 Tarsius wallacei | reverse complement strand
CATAGGCCAGAATGGACGGCACTCCCATACACCTCACACCTTCCAACCCATTCTCTCCTAAATAATGCTTGAGGAAGCCATGCCAGGGATAGCAAAAGTGTAGTGGGACAACTACGATGAGCAGGCGCGAGGGAAAGTAGGCAGGGTAGTTCATGGGGGTGGGAAGGTGGGGGGTGAGGGGTGGGGGTGGGAGGTGAGGGGTGGGGATGGGGGGGTGGGGCTCCCTGACTACGCGTGCGCTCCTGGCAAGGCTAACAAAGGCGCCTGAAATGACGTTGATTGTTTGCGTAGGAAGCATGTTTCGTCGGCCTAGCTACGGGGCGCATGCGCAGGAGGGCGGGGCCCGACGAACTCGCAAAGGCGGCAGGTGGCAGTTTGTTTTGGCAGGAAAGGCTTACCTGAGGTTGCCAAGGCTGAGAGAGATGCAGGAGGAGGTTTCGCGGCAGTGACAGATTAAGTTCCCCGTTTCATTATAGGCTTGGAGGTGGGGAACCTTCTCATCGTTAGGGGCCCCGAGCATGGGGGCTGGGAGGTTCGGAGTCAGTCCTGCCCAACTTTGTGTCCACTGATGTTAGAAATGCCAGGGCTGCAAAAGTGAGCACCCACACTCGTCTAAGAGCTTTCTCCTCTGTTCACTTTTTTCCTTTTGCCTCTCTCCTTACATCATCTCCCCCACCAAGTCGACTTGTCCTTGTGTGAACGGGAGCCAGAAAGCCTTGAGAATTCCGAACTGAGCAGTGACTTCTTCCCCGACACGGACATGGCACAAGAGAACATGGAACTTGATTTAGAGCTGCTGCCGGGTTCCACCATCACAGATGGCAACATCCTGCAAAGATCCACCAGCGACCCATTGATCAATGGACTTGGGTGAGCAGGGTGGAGGTACTGGAGGAGGCAAGTGGGTGGGGGAGAAGTGTTGAAGAAAGTGACTTTTGATAGGATTCCCATCCCTATATTTATCAAGGTTCAGCAGGTGTCTCCCTTGTTCCTGGTGTCCAGAGATCCCACCTTCAGCCTTGGGATGGGAGGAGTGGGACGGGCTGACCTCAGGGACAGCGCGCCCACCCTGGGGTTGACACACGTCTGAACCTGAATGCACTCTCCTGACAGTCCACCTGGACCTGAAAGCAGCAACCGATTGGTGTAGAGCACGACTTTTTTCTAACTTCACTCCATCTCGTACCCACTTCTTTGAAGAAACTTAGTACCCTTCCCCCTCTCCCTGCCTCTAGATCTTCTGTCATGACTAATTTTTGCCATTCTCTCAGCTGCTTTGTCACTTCTGGCCTTCACCTCCAGCACACTCCAGATGGAAGTAGTTGTCAAGCAAATAAGTTTGGGCCTTTTTTACACCTAGTTTTTATTTGAGCAAAAAGTATGCTTACCATAGAGGTTTGATCTAAATTACACATCCTCAATGGGTGATATTCCCCCTAAAGGAAAAGAAAAATGGTTCTTGGGGGATGTATGTGAAAATTTTTACTCTTTTTTTGGTATAAAGCACAGATATACCTACAGTACATAAACATATACAGTATTTCTGTGGTATTAAGATTTTGTGGAGAGGAAAAAATGTCCAAAAAGGCTTCTTAGAGAGTCGATAATGAAAAAAGGATTTAGAAACACTGCACTAAACGATGGTTAACTGTACTTCCTGTACATAATCAAAGGTTTGGGATTACTAAATCTTATTATTTCTTAAAATAGAGTTTTAAAACGAGATCTTGGATCTCACATCCCAATATCATAAGGTTTTCTAGATATTGTTAAAATGTCCAAAAATACATTCACTACATGTTATTAACTTTGTTCCTTACCTTTTGTGGCAACATACTAGACTGTTGGAAAGGGACTCAGAGACCAGATCTACTCTGCTTGTTTAACATATGAGGAATCTGAAGCCCATAAATCTAAAAAATAACATGTTTAGTGGCAGAACTAGTAGTAGGAATCCGTCTTTCCCCTAAACTAGGGTTCTCTCCACTACTAATCAACAGTTAAGCTGATTAACCCTAAACAAATGCAGCTTTTGGGTCATTTGAGGTAGGGGAGAATATATTGTCACAAAATGAAAAGCAAACTAAGGTTGACCCCAAAAATTACCTTTTTAAAATACATCCCCCCCAAAAGGATGAAAAAGGTGGGAGCCTCTGCATGTTGTGCTAAAAACAAGAAAATTTTACAGACTCCAGATTTTGCTCTAATCCTGTTGTGGGAATTAAAGAATTGTTATGGGACCCACTCTGCTAGTAAAAGAGAGCGGTGGGGAGAATGTTGGTTTGATTGGAAGGCCTTATAGAAAAGAATAACCAGGCCAGGTGTGGTGGCTCAAACCTGTAATCGCAGCACTTTGGAAGGCCGAGGTGAGAGGATTGCCTGAGCCCACGGGTTTGAGACCAGCCTGGGCAACTTGGTGAGACCTCATCTCTATAATTAAAAAAAAAATCGAAAAATTAGCTGGGCATGGTAGCGCATGCCTATAGTTCTGGCTACTTGGAAGGCTGAGGCAGAAGGATCACCTGATCCCAGCAGGTGGATGCTGGGGTGGCCTTGAGCATGACACTGCACTCCAGCCTGGGCGACGGAGTGAGACTCCAACTCAAAAAAAAGAGGAACCGGTTTGCAGTAGATGATGGAGGATGTGTACTTGAAGGAGTATGTGGATCCCCTTTAATGTATTACTCTGGGGAGGGGGTGGACCAACCCCCTTCTCTAATCCTCAAAGTCCTGGAAACAAAGAGAGAGAGATCTCAGTTATCCTTTCATACCTGACTTTGTTTTGCAAAAGATTTGAAGTTGTTTTTTTTTAAAATCATATTAGAGTATAGTTAGTGTTGAATTCCATAGCTTAAGATCCTGATGCATGAAATGAAATTTGTACAGAAAGATGAGGGTTACTAACATATTTATCTAGTAAGAGTTAGAGATATAGAAACTGCAGTGTCCCAAGTCCAGGGACTCCAGTCCATCAAAAAGAAGTAGCAAAGGAGTGAAATGTGACATGCCTGAAGTCAGGGACCTTGCCCAAATGATCTGAGGGCATATTTTGTGCTGTTATAGTAAGCTTAGGGTGTGATCAGAGAAGTTAGGATTACACTAAGCCTTAGTTGAATTAATTTTCACCTCAGTTCTTTTCAGTTGCATGTGCACACTGCTCACTTTCTCACTTTTCCTTCCTTGAGCCTCTAATACTTTTTGTCCTGCCTCTTTCTAAACTACACCTGGCAGTAAAGCATTCTCTTTACAGCTTGCTTTAAGTATTGTTGCACCTCTTTCAAGTAATTTTCTAATTTTGCATGATGTTTCCTGTATGTAGAGAGTCTCTCTTGCACCAACATTTTCAGAGTTAAATTCCTTAAACTTGTTCATTAAATGTCGACTCTTTAATATAAGAACATTCTTTAAATTTGTTCCTTAAATGTCAACTCTTCAATATAGTATTACTCCTTTTCAGAAGTTTCTGCACTGCTTTGCATATATCTTGTATTAATAAAAATACCAGTGTCAAAAGTTTTGAACCTCTTGGTTCTTTATACTTTTATCCTCATAGTTGCTGACTTTTTTACTAGTGTCAGCAATTACATTTGAAGGTAGTATGTTTCTTCTCTTTCTCTGTCCATTATTAAAAGGATTAAAGATTAGGTCCTTGGATTCCTATCAGAGTTTCCCCCTTTAAAAACCTCTAGCTGACCCTGCGTTTAAACTGATTCTGTCTCAATTCTATTTGAAAAGCAAACTACTGCCCAAGTGTCAGATTCAGCCAACTGCTTTGTTTTATAAATAAAATTTTATTGCAACAGAATCAGGCCCATTTGTTTACTTACTTTCTGTGGCTACTTTCCTACTACAATGGCAGAATTGGGTAGTTGCAACAAAGATCATATGTCCCACAAAGCCTAAAGAATCTACTGTATGGCCCTTTGCAGAAAAACTTTGTCTACCATCTGGCTTATTGAACTCTTACAAACCTGAAAGAATTGTGGTCATGAAAACTGATTGCTTTGGAAATATAGCAACATGAATTTATTGTAGTTTAGACAGGGCTACTTACTGATCAATTGATATGACATTGAACATCTATCCAGTTATCGTACCTTTACTTTTTCCAAGTTAGAAGTAACACTTAACTCAGTTTGAGATATTCCTGTTCTCATAGGGAAAATGTCTGGGAAAGGAAGTAAAAATTAGAATCATCTGTATATCCTCTCATTCATAAAATACTGAGTTAATGCAAATTACCATGCTTCAAAGTTCTATCTCGACTCTCAATAAGCTTTTAATTTAAGAAGAAGATGAATACTTCAAAGGACTTAAATGTATGGTAGAGTAAGATAAGTAAGTGCTTAGAGAGGTAAAGAAAGTGCTAGGGGAATTCAAAGATGAGAGGGAAAAATTACAGTGGGATTGGTGAGGTATACAGGAAAGGTTCATGGAGAAGATGGCATTTGAGGTGGGCCTTAACGAATTGATAGGATACACACTGGAAAAGAGGGGGCCAAATGGCTGGGATAGCATTTTAAGTGTATAGAACAGACTTGGAGGCAGAAAAGCATAAATGTATTCCAGAGAGCTGAATTGTCAATTTTGCCTGAACCACTGGCCTACAAATGTTCAGCTGCTGATCAGTGCTGATCCAGGTGAAGTTTTCACTAGTCCATGCCTTTAAAAAAAGTTAAGTACAGCATACTTGTAGTCTGAGATTTTTTAGTCTCCTACTTGATTTTTTAATACCAAAATGTCCTTTTACAAAGGACGGTAGTATTAGTCAATGGTGAGTTTTTTTTTTTTTTTTTTGAGATGAGGTCTCACTCTGTTGCCCAGGCTGGAGTATAGTGGCATGATCATGGCTCACTGCAGCCTCGAACTGCTGGACTCAGGCAATCTTTCTGCCTCAGCCTCCCAGTAGCTGGGACTACAGGTGTGTACCAACACACCTGGCTAAATTTTTTGTAGAGTTGAGGTCTCACTATGTTACCTAGGCTGATCACAAACTCCTGGGCTCAAGCAATCCTCCTACCTGGACCTTCCAAAGTGCTGAGATTACAGGCATGAACCACTGTGCCCAGTGAGATTTTTTTTTCTAATGACTTTACTTAGCAAAAGAGAAAGATAGCAACTGTATGCCTGTATTTTGTTATGAAAATTTACTGAAATCCAAAAGTCTGGAGCCAAACTGGGGAGGGCTTTGAATGTTACAGTAGAAAATGTAACTGAAATGGACAGGCAATGAAGAGAGTCACTGAAAGTTAAGAGCAGAAGAGCAAGCTGTTCTTTTCAGGAAGATGTTCCTGGTAGTATGTTAGGTAGCTTGGAGAAAGGAGAGGAGAGAGGTAAGGAGACCAGTTAGGCTATTGCATAGTCTGTGGAAAAGGGAAAGGCCTTTGATTTGGTTGTTGGCAAGGAGCCTGAAAAAAATAGGTGGATATAATAAGAGAGAGCATAGAGGTAAAACCTAAAAGACTGGTACCTAGATGAAAGGTACATGGTAACTGTCAGTATTCTTATTGCAACTTTTTGTGAGTCTTAAACCGTTTCAAAACAAAAAGTTATAACAAAAATGAAACATAAAAAGGAAAAGATGCCAGGTGTCTGGTGTGTGATGTGCACCTGTAATCCCAGCTACTCAGGAGGCTGAGGCAGGAGAATTGTAAAGCCCAGGAGTTCAAGGCCAGCCTGAGCAACATAGTGAAATCCTATCTCTTAAAAAAAGAAAAGAAAGATGACTTTTTCAGGGTTACAAGCTCAAATAGGACCTGAGTGGACAACTATCAAATATGAGGACACAGACACTGTCTCCAGCCAGTAGTGACTACGCAGCTTCAGTCCATTGCTGCTATGTGGGAATGTGACCTAGTGTTGCAACATCTTGCAAATTTTCAATAGAAGCCAGAAATCTGGCATCTGAATTTTTAAAATGTGGAATCTCTGTGAGCACAATGAATTCAAAAACATTTTTAACACTGTGTAGGCCAAACAAAACACATCTGTGAAAAATCTCAGTCTATCAACCCCTGCTGTTGGTTATCACTCTTGTTCATGTGAAAGTTTGGGAGTTGAGAGAAAATTGATGCTTGCACATTGTAGCTTTGATCATAAATTTAAATCAGCTACAGGTTTACACTGAAAATGATGTGTTTCCAAGGTCACAATAAATTATAGTTATTCTCAGTAGCATGATTAGAAGTAAAGTGGTATGCTTAAGAATTCCTTGCCTTACATGGAAGCTTGTTTAGACTTAGCTGACTTAGGCTGTGTGTGTGTGTGTGTGTGTGTGTGTGTGTGTGTGTGTCTGTGTTTTAATTTGTATATTTGCACAGCTGTCTTCACCAAGAAGCCATTTACATTAATGGCATTGTTGTTTAAGTATTTGAAATCTTATTTCTTAAAAAAAAATTCTAATGGGCTTTATATAACAAGTGTTTTCTTTTTTTTCTTCTTAGTGATAATTCACAGTTATTCCAAGTTGACACATTAAACATTAGAAAAAACGGTGCAACATTTATGAGTCGACACTCCCTGGTAAGAAAATGCTTATAGCGGCCTTTCTGTCTGAGACTTGTGCTTATTGGTCTTAACCAGTTGTTCTTAAACTTAAATGTGTACATGGAGGGCTTATTAAAACACAGATGACTGACGGGGTTTCACCCCCCCCCCCCCAAATTTCTAATTCAGTAGCTATGGGGTAGAGCTTGAGAATTGGCATTTCTAACAAGTTCCTACTTTAAGAATCACTACTCTAAACATTACTGAAGGAAAAATAAATGCACTGACTGTAGTTATGATTGCTTTGTTGCAGCTGCAGCAACATTAATTTTTAAATTCCATATGGAAGAAACATTGAGATTTTATGTATAAGACCATCTGGCTTCCAGTTTTTTAAAAGAACTTTGAGAGGAAAATTTGCAGACTCTCCTAAAAGTAGTTTTCAGGCTTTTAGTTAGACTTTTCTCTCACATTTATCTTGAATTGTAAATAAAATTTGCTTTTCATGGTTTTATAACCCTATCTCTAAATTATAACTCTTTTCTGCTAATTATCCTGTAAACATGGGGAATATACTTGTAGATCAGTAAGCCAAAGTAAACAAATTATTCATTATATTTTGCTGAAATGAAAATCACATAACATTCAATTAACTATTTTAATGTGTACAATTCAGTAACATTTCGTGCATTCATAATGTTGTTCAACTACCACCTCTATCTTGTTTCAAAAAATGCACATCCTTGCCTTGTTCCTAATCTTGGTGGGAAAGCTTTCAATTTTTCACCATTGAATTCACTGTTAGCTGTGGATTTTGGTAAGTGTCCTTTTTCATGTTAAGGAAGTTCCATTCTATTGCTACTTGCTGAGTATGTATTTGTTATCATGAAATGGTGTTGAATTGTTTCAAGTGCTTTTTTTGCATCTCTCGGGATGGTCATATGTTTTCCCCTTTGTTCTATTAATATGATGTACTACATTGATTTTCTTATGGTGAACCACCCTTGCATTCCTGGGGCCAAGTCTTTTTGCATAAAACATTTAAAGGAGAAAATAAATAAATAATAAATAAAAAGGGATATTGGTCTGTAGTTTTCTTTTTTTGTGGTGTCTTTGCTGACTTTGGTATCGGTGTAATGCTGGTCTCATAGAATACAATTGGAAGTGCAACCTTCTCTTCTATTTTTGAAAGAGTTTGAATAGGATTTGTATTGAATATTTTTTAAATGTTTAGTAGACTTCACCAGTGAAGCCATCTTGTCCTGGATATCTCTTTGTTGGAAAGCGTTTTATTTTGGTTTTTAGAGACAGGGTCTTTCATTGTTACCAGCCTACTAGAGTTCAGTAGTGCGAGCATAGCTCACTGTAACTTAGAACTTCTGGGCTCAAGCCAGTTGGGAGGTTTTTGATTATAGATTCTATCTCTTGTTATAGGTCTGTTGATATTTTCTATTTCTTCTTGAATCAATTTGGTAATTTGTGTATTTCTAGGAATTTGTTTATTTCATCTAGATTATCTAAGTTTTTGGCATGTAATTGTTCATAGATTTCTCTTAGGATTGTAAAAAATATGATCGAATCTATAGAATACCTTTTAGTGAAATATTTTAGTTTGGAACCAATTTAAAAATATTGCCTCCTAATCTTAAAACTAGACATTTTTCTCTTAATTGAATGATATTCAATATTATTCTCACAAATGTATTCAGATTATAGTGGGAAAAATTAGAATTGTTCACTAAACAAATCCTCTTTCTTCTTTTCACTCACTCATTTGCTCATTCATTCAACAGTTTTTACTGAACACCTACTTGCCTATCGAAGCCCTCCATACCTATCGAGTCTTCTACTTAGCCAAGTCAACACACATGTTTAGGATCTAGTTGCCAGAGAGTTCTAACCTAGTCTGGGGAGTTTAAGGAGGAAATAACATCTTGGTTGAGATCTTACTGATGTATAGGAGTTAGCTAGTTTGGGATATTAGTGGCAGGAGCAGACAATATTCCTGGTACAAAAGAAAATGTTTAAAGGCTCAGAAGTGAAAAGAGTATTGTGTGCAGAGAATAGAGTGTGTATAGAATTGGAAAGAAGTGCATTATAACTAGAGAGGAAGTAAAGATGAAGTGGTGAGAGATGTGGTTGGAGAAGTAGACTAGTGCAAGATCTTGTAGGGCCTTCAAGTCATGCTACAGATTTTGTACTTTACCCTAAAGTCAATGAGAAGTCATTGAAGAGTTCTAAGTCAATAACTGACTTGATCAGATTTGCATTTTTAAAAGATTTCCCCCTGGGTGCAGAGTGAAGAGTGGATTAGAAGAGAGCAAAAGCAGATTCAAGATCGGATAGGAGGCTATTGCAATAACCCTGGCAAAGAACTGATGGTAACTTAGACTAGTGTGATGGTAGTGGGAATGGAGAAAAATGGCAGATTCATGAGAAATTTAAAAGGTAAAATCAGTGGTGATAGATTTGATAGAGGGTGGGAAGCAGTAGAGGAGACAAAAATGACTCCTAGGTCTCTGGCTTGGGCAACTAATGGGATGATGGTGCCACAAAATAAGAAGGGACCACTGGAAGAAATGATTTCAAAGGAAAGATTATTTTCGTTTTAGATATGTTGCATTTGAGGTTCTCTGGGACCTCTAAGTAGAAATATTGGATGTACGAGTTTGATACTCACAAATGAGATCTGGGCTAAAGATACCCATTTAGGAATTGTCAGTAGATTGTTATTTAAAGTTAGGGAAATAAATGATATGCTCTACAGAGAACATATAAAAGGAGCAGAGAGGAGGCTACAGGACAAATCTTTAAAGATTATCAACACTTAAACATCATTCAGAAGAGCCCAAAGATGGAAGAGTTAGAGAGGTGGGAGGAGACTCAAGAGAGCAGTACCATGAAAAGCCAAGGAAAAGTAATAAGCCATATGTTGTCAAACAGTAAAAAGATAGACTTAAAAGTAAGCTTTGAGTTAATGAAACTGAGATTATTCATGAATACGTACATTTGAAAGCAATTTCAGTTGAGAGGGGGTGGGGTGAGATGAAGCCAGATTGGATTGGCTTGAAGAATGACTGTTAGCTGAGGACCTATAAATGGCACTGCACATCTAAGTTCAGTTGTTTGGGGGCAAATTGTTCTTTCTATGTCATAATTTTCTCATCTGCAGAATAAGAATGTAATAGTATTTGCTTTATAGGTTCATTATAATGATTACATTTATCAGTATAAGCACAGCACTGGCACATATGAAGTGCTTAATAAATATTAGATGTTTTTGTTAATAATAGTACATATAGACAGCAGCTATGTACCTGGCATTTTTTTAGTGCTTAATATTCCTTAGTAATTCTAGGCTCTTAATTTGCATAAGGTTCAGTTTAATATAATAAATATTTAAAATAAACCATCTTCTCTAACAGACTGTGTTTGGAGAATTGAAGTCATTTTAACTTACTTGATGATGGAAATTTCAAGGCTTATTGGTTTAGTTTGCTGTAACAGCACTATGTGTATGTTTTTACTGTGTCAAAGTATCACTTCATTATTATTATAAGACTTAAGTAAGTATATACTTGCCTTTAGTATAGAAATGCTGAACTATCTAGGAAAATGACATGATGAATTAGAATGCTTTGGGCAGAAGCAACAAAATCCAATTAGAAGAGACTTAAACAATAAAGAACATTTATTATCTCACATAATAGAAGCCCTGAGGAAAGGAGGTTCCAGGATTGGTTAATTCGGTGACTCAATGATGTCATCAGAAACCCAGGCTCCTTCCATCGTCTCCATTTTATCATCTGCAGCAGTCTCCCTAACCTATGTACCTAGTAATTAGACCCAGAATTTTAAAACTATGTATTGCCTGTTTTTATATGCGAGGGGGGAACCAAAAAAACACAAAATTTATTTATTAAAAATTGTATATTTATTCTTACATGTTTAAATTTCAGTCACCCTTAAAGTACTCACCATTTGTCACCTATCAAGACACTTTTCCCACTGCTCAAAACAGCTTTTGAACTCGTCGATTTTGATGCCTTTTAGCGCTTCTGCTGTTTTTTATTTCACCTCTTCCACATCAACTAAATGTTTTCCTTCGAGGGCTTTTTTCATCCGGGGGAACCAAACAAAAAGGTGCTCGGGGTGAGATTGGGTGAATAGGAAGGGTGGGGCACAGGAGTCATGCCTTTTTTAGTCAAAAACTGCTGAACACTCAGTGAGGTGTGGACAGGTGCACTTATAAGTCACCCATCATGAAATGGACAAATGCCTTGAAAGAATCCCCCCCAAAAAAATGTACTGAAGCCAAACGCAGCCTCTCACAACAATGCTAGCTGGTACACTAATACCAGTGGGTTCCTAGAACACTTACCAGTGGGAAAGCCTGTATTCCAAGGGGCCTGTACTCCAAAAGATAATTCCGGGTTTTTTTGCCCCATCTTTCCCCGTATTTACAGATGTCAAGAAGGATATGTATCATCCTGGTATTAGTAGTTATCTCTGGAGTTTGGAAATTTATTTTTACTTTATGCATTTGTATAATAGTTGAAAGTTTCTCACAAAGCATGAACTATACAGGTTTTTTTTTCATTTCTAGCAGACACATTATGACTATGACATAGCATCATTCTTTAAAAAATACCAATATTATTGAGTGATAATATAAACTGTAAGTTTAAGGGTTCTATTCCATACTGAACTGTCCTTAAAACTGGTGCTGTATGGTAGTCAAATCATAGAGACAGAAAGTAGAATGGTAGTTGCCAGAGGCTGGGAGGAGGAAGGAATGGAAAATTGTTGGGTAGGGATAGAGTTTCAGTTTTGCATGATGAAAAGAGTTCAGGAGATTGATTGCAAAACAACATGAATGTACTTAATATTTCTGAACTGTAAACTTAAAAATGGTTAAGGTGGTAAATTGTATATTATGGGTATTTTACCACAATTTTTAAAAATTGGTGCCGCTTTTCATGCATTTCAATGTAGGTAAAATAATGTTTTAGAAAAAATTGCTTTGACAGAGGGCATTAAAGAGATATGAGTTTCATTTTATACACAAATAAATAAGGCTGCATATTTTCTAAGCATTGTAAATAACTGTTCTCTCACAATTATCTCAGGAAATTACTCCACTTCACTTCTGATGAGCAGAAACCTCAGGACCTCTTCTGACTATTGGGACTATGCCTTACTCCCAAATCACCCCTTCGCTTTACCTCCCAAGAACTCTGATACTGGCATTCCTGTTCCCCACTCTTCCACCAGGAATTCTCCTGGCACCTCTACTAGATCTAGGTGCTGCTGAATCACTTCTCCATTCCTATCCCCTCCTATTCCAAAGGAAGCAGGAGAAATGTCTCATCTCCTTTGCAAAAAGGGTTGTGCTATTCTTTCTTTCTGTTCTCTCTCTCCTTCCTTCCTCCCTTCCTCCCTCCCTCCCTCCCTCCCTTCCTTCTCTTCCTCCCTTTTTATGTCTCTCTCTTTCTTTTTTAAACCAGGGTCTCATTCTGTTGCCCAGGTTGGAGTACAGTGGCATGATCACAGCTTACCACAGCCTTGACCTTCTGGGCTCAGGTGATCCTTCTGCCTCAGCTTCCCAAGAAGCTGGGTCTACAGGTACATGCCACCATGCCTGGCTAATTTTTTTTAATTTTATTTTTTTTTATAGAGATGATGTCTTGCTGTGTTGCCTAGGCTGGTGTCAAACGCCTGGGCTCAAGCAATCCTCCTGCCTCAGCCTCACTAAAGTCCTGGGATTACAGGCATGAGCCACTGTGCCCATCCAAGGTTGTGCTTTTCTTGAGCAATTCATCTATTTTAATTTTATGCCTACTGATATTTTTCTGATTTGGTTTTGCTTTTCACATTGGCAGCCCAAAACTCTAAATTCAGTGTATGGCCCATGCAGTAGCAAGCATATAATACATACCTGGCCCTGCTTTATGTCCTGTCCGTCTAGCCTGTGACAGTTTATGTTAAGTAGCTTTGTAAGCTACCTTAAATCATTTCTGGAACTAAGCAGAAACATTTATAAACATAGCATACAACTCTTTGTTCAGGATTTTCTAAGCATTTTGTCTCTGGTAACTATAGTAGGAAATGGCTTAAAAATAGGAAACCTAGGAAAGTGAAAATAATTTTAAAAAAATTTAATGTCTTTATGATATTTGTTTTCTGTGGTCTCTCTTGGACTTTCCTCCTATCGTAATTTCTTCACTGGACATAATTCTTGGGAATCAGCTTCACCCAGCGCCCTCTCCAACCCCCACCACTTCTACCCCTGCACCCCCCACCATACTTTATCAGTATGTTCTGCATTGCTATAAGGAAAATACCTCAGGCTGGGTAATTTATAAAGAAAAGAGGCTTATTTGGTTCACAGTTCTGAATGGCACCAGTATCTGCTTCTGTCGAGGCCTCAGGAAGCTTACAATAATGGTGGGAGGCAGAGAGGGAACAGGCATGTCATATGGCAAGAGCAGAAGCAAGAAAGGAGATGCCAGACTCTTTAAAATAACCAACTCTCACATGAACAAATAGAGTATGAACTCACTCATTATCACAAGAAAGGCACTAAACCATTCATGAGAGATCCTCCCCCATGACCCAAGCACCTTCCACTAGGCCCCACCTTCAACATTGGGGATCACATTTCAACTTGAGATTTGAAGGGACAAACATTCAAACTGTATTACATACCATGACATTATTCCTTGGTGCTTGTGTGCTTGCTTCCTTCTAAGGACCTCTTTTCCTAGAATGAGAGAAAGACATAGTAGAAAATTGACACAAAAAGATACAGGTTTATTTATATCTCAGAGAACTCATTACCTCTATTTTAATTATTTTTTAAATTTTTAATTTAATTTAATATTAAATAAAACAACATTATTTAATAAAAATAATTTATTTATTTCTTAATTTAAAGAGTGCCTTACTCTGTCACCCAGGTTGGAATGCAGTGGTGTTGATCACTTAACCATGCCTGGCCCTATTTCTATTTAATACTTTGTTTCATATAGGAAAATTATCTATGGTAATTCCCTTGTAAACACCACCTGTATACTTAATTTGGGGAGAATTCTCTTCCAGAAGCCTTGTTTTCTCCAATTAACTCCCCATGTTATTACTAAAATAATCAGACAATACAAAAGTTGTACAATTAAAAAAAACCTTCCTGTGGCTTATGGTTCTGTGGTTTAAGTTCAAATCCTACCTACCCTAAACATTTCACACTATATCTTTGCCAATGTCATCAATTTCAGTCAGGCAATCTTCTCATGATTTCGTGGATAAAGTTTTCCAATAGGAAGTTCTAAGCTTTTGCCTGAATCAAAACTGTTTCATTCCCATCCCTTAGATGTCAATTAAAAATAATCTCTTCCAGGAAGTCTTTCATAATTAGTTTAGGGCAGTTTGCCACACTATGCAATTCTGGTTTTTAAAAATGACATGTCATTATAATGTAGCTAAAGTGTCAGAATTTCTATATAGAAAGTGTATGTATATAAGGGGGAGACAAAAATGAATTTATTTATAAAAAGTTGTACATTTATTCTTACATATTTAAACTTCAGTCGGCTTCAAAGTACTCTCCGTTTGATGCAATACACGTAATTGAGACACTTTTTTCCACTGCTCAAAACAGTTTAACTCGTCAATTTTGATGCCTTATTTAGTGCTTCTGCCATTTTTTGTTTCACCTCTTCCACACTGGCAAAACATTTCCCTTTGGGGACCTTTATCATCTGGGGAAACAAACAAACAAAAAAATAACTCAGGGTGAGAGCCAGTGAATAGGGAGGATGGGGCACAGGGATCATGCCAGTTTTGGTCAAAAACTGCTGAACACTTAGCATGGTGTGGGCAGGTGCACTTGTAAATCATCCATCATGAAACGCACAAACCTGTTGAAAGACTCTCAAAAACAGGCCGGGCTTGGTGGCTCAGCCTGTAATACCAGCACTTTGGGAGGCTGAGGCACGTGGATTGCCTGAGCCCGTGGGTTCGAGACCAGCCCTGGCAACTTGGCGAGACCTCATCTCTACAATAAAGCAAAAATTGGCCAATCGTGGTAGTGCTGTGCCTGTTGTTTTGGGTCCTTCGAAGGCTGAGGTGGAAGGATCACCGGAGTCCAGCAGGTTGACACCGGGGTGGCCATGAGTGTGCTACTGCACTCCAGTCTGGGTGACAGAGTGAGACTCCAACTCAAAAAAAAAATTTAAAAAAAAGACTCTCAATAACAAAACAAAACAAAAAATTCACTGAAGCTGAGCGCAGCCTCTCACAACAACCCTAGATGGTACACTGATGCCAATGGGTTCCTAGAACACTTACCTAAGTGGGGGAAACCTGTACTACAGGGGGCCCACCCTCCAAAAGATAATTCCAGGGTTTTTTGGGTCCCCCTCACATATATAATTTCAGGCTACCATGTCTTTTCAATTAGATTATACACCTTATAAACCATAGTGTTTTATATTATAGTGAACTTTCTGGGCATTTGAATGATGAAGATATGAACATCAGTAGGATTAATTAAGCTTAGTACAATTCTGCTTATTCTAAGATGTGAATATATATATTTGAGTTTTTTTTTTCAGGAAAATCTAAGTTTTTTTCAGATTCATTTTATGCCACCACACAACAACTTCTGAGTGATCAGTGTCATTAAAGGGGGGAACAGTGGGGAAGAATATCCAAAACTATATATAAATCATACTATTTTCTACTTGCTTTGAAAGGTTGATTATTTTAATAGTATGCCTTAACAATGGGCATATACATATTTTTAAAATTAGCAATATTAGAGGTTCAGGGTAAAATATATAGCAACATCTAATTTTGGAAGGGTACGAGGAAATGGATATTCTAATACCCTGCTGGGAAATAAATTTGTGTAAACTTTCTGGAGGGTAGTTTGGCAATATGTATCAACAACCTTGCAAACCAGAAATTCCAACTCTGTATTTATCCTAAAGAATTAATTAATTTGCACAAATATTAGCTTAAAAGATGCTATTGCAACATTATTTATAAGAGCTAGCAAAAAATGTGGAAATGGTCTAAATATCTAACAATAGGGAATAGGTTAAATGAAAGAGCCTTCATTTTCTGTGTTTAAATTCAAGTTCTAGCAATGGCTGTATGGCCCCTTTGACAAATTGCTTAATCTCTCTGGCCCTCAATTTTCTTTTTTCTTTCTTTCTTTCTTTCTTTCTTTCTTTCTTTCTTTCTTTCTTTCTTTCTTTCTTTCTTTCTTTCTCTTCCTTCCTTCCTTCCTTCCCTCCCTCCCTCCTTCCTTCCTTTCCCTTTTCTTCTCTTCCTCCCTCCCTCCCTCCCTCCCTTCCCTCCCTCCCTCCCTCCCTCCCTCCCTCCCTTCCTCCCTTCCTTCTTTCCTTCCTTCCCCTTTTCCTCCCTCCCTCCCACCCTCCCATCCAGAGATGACCACAGTAAACTTTTGAA